>JAANSK020275591.1:0-11330 GCA_011763485.2 Isoetes engelmannii
GGGGTTTTTTAAAAAGGAATCTTTTTTGGACGCAATCGCACTACAGGTCATTAGTGCGATTGATCCGTCACCTTGTTCATAAGTCTTGTCAATAAGCTTAGATCTTACATATAAACAACCCTCTCATTTGACAATAAAGAAGAACATGCGTGTCGTCGCTGAATATAATAGAAGCAACCATTGAGGTATAAAAGATAAAATCTAAAGCTTAGATATTAAATCTTACCAAAAGACAAAATCCAAAGGCCGCATTCTAAATCTTACAAATCCGATTCTGGTTTCCAAGTGGAGACATATTGCTTTGAAGAATAAAACTGAGGGGGAAAGACGGCTTTTCCATATATGACTATAATTGGCCACAGATGCAAATCTCCTATATAGTTGACGACATATTTATAACTTCTAGGATCCATGTTTTGCTCTCAGCAGCTAATAATAATAAGTTGGATTTGCAAATATAAATAAAGAAAACATGAATCCATGTTTTGCTCTCAGCTATTAAGGAAATGAGGAAATGGATATTAAGATGATTTGCAAATATAAATATAATGAAAACATGGTTACTTCATAAACTTAAACATCAAGAACGATAGCAGACCACATCATTGAAGATGGTATTATAAAGGCACGAAGGCAAAGGCAGCAAGATAATGGCTTCAAACATTGTTCCCTATGAAAATGTCCCTAATTTTTCTACCAAGATAATGATCAAGGCACGTATTCCTAGCAGGCACGTATTCCTAGCCTCAAGCATAAAATCAAAAATGCTTTTTTGGCTTAGTCTAAAATTTCATTTTGGTGCAGCTCAAAGTCCACAGCTGATTGAAGACAAAAGCTGCATGCAAATCAAATATAGGTAGTTGTACCATACCTGAATTAGAATAGCAACATGTAGGTCGGGACGTTCCGAATGTAGCCAACAATAATTCTTCCTAGAAGCCAAAGTACCAATTGTTTTTCCTAGAAGCCAAAGTATGTTCCTTTATGCATGAGGAAAATCACTTGAGAATAATACCTTAGGATTTGCACCTTCTAGTAAGAAATACATTGTCTGCAGGTTCTTCATATGGAAGGGAAGCATAGGCACAAAAGAAATAGCAGAGCCTAATATGCATCTACCAAAACGATGGAGCCTTGACTGTTACTTCTAACCCAAGCACAGAAAGACGAATTGCGCAGAGATCTACATGTCTTCTGTCACGTTTTTAGCACCCATTAAAATGAACTAAATGAAAAACTAAGCAAATGATATTCAATTGGCTGGTAAACCAATCTATCTGTGCGCACAATGACTACCAAGGAAGCAAAGGACAAAGGTCATGTGACTATTGGACCTCTTTGCATGTCTCCAAAGCGCCATAATTTCAAGTATCTGAATATGAGAAGAACCTGAATACAAATCTTACTCAAATCTCCGGATGAGGTGGTCCTTATCGGATACAAATTTGAATCAAGTCTAGTATATTTCAATTTCCTTTAGAAAGTATGAGCATAATTGAACTTATATATACTTGCCTGCAAGGTCCCTATAAATATGAGATTCTTTAATAGACACATCTATTCTCTGTCCTCATATGAGAATAAACCAATCCTTTTGTTGCTCCAATTTTCCTTTTTAAGCATGTTAAATGCTCTCTTCATAAGTGGACATGCCGTATTACTTCTAAGAACATCATTCTTATTGCTGGATTACTTCCTATAGGTCTAAACTTACTTCTAAGAACATCATTATTATTGCTGGATTACTTCCTATAGGGCTAAAATTACTTTGAGCAATGACTGAAGGTAAGTTCTAGAAAGAAATTCTTAGGTGGTATTGGCATTTCTACTCTCTCTAATTATAAATGATATTTTCTATGATCCAACATTCTGCAGAATAATCTTGCCCATCGAATGTTTTATTATTGTATGGTAATGTCAACAAAAAGATCAAGTTCCATAATACATTTAAATAACTGCAACACATACCTAGGCAATCAAATTCTAGAGCAGAGGCCATGAAACAGAGGCCATGAAACTGCAGCTTGTTATTATACATGTGACTTTGTGATCTATCTCCAGTCCCATGTGAATCAGTTTATCATTGGAACTTGTAGAGAAAATGTTGGCAGCATGCAACAAAGCAGAAAAGACGTTTGGTGCACTACCTCCAATAAAAAAAATGTTATTTACACATTCAAGAAATAGAAGCATTGGTTATAATCCACATAACAGAAGGAAAATGAGCCTGTGTTGGTAGAACAAAATGCTCAGTAATGATTCATAACATCTACCTCGAAGACCTAAATATCATAAAGTCAGCAAGATTCATGGAAATCAACCTGTGATAGACATATATGTTGCTTGCTTGGGGACGAATTCAAATACATTATTTGTAGCATGAATTTTAAATCGGAACTTTTAACATCGAACTCACCTTTGTATAAGATATAGGAATCAAACAACTGTTGAATACTCTTATATGCCTCCAACTTTGCTCTACTTTCTTGCATCCCTTTCCAATCCTGAACCTATTTAGGGCGAGAAATCTCCAATCCAACCTGTTTAGCCAAGGTTTCAAAACTCATGATTATCCTTGATATCATAAAGAGCAGCTTCAATGAGGGCAGACAAATCAAAATTCATATGAGCTTAAATCAAACTGGTAATGGCCATTTGAAATTATCCGGCAGAAAGGAAGCCTGAGTGCTTTCCCTGAATGAATTACCATTGAAGCGCCATACAAAAAAACGTAATAAGAAATGATATATTTTTTCCGCATGCATGATGTACCTAGCGAAGCCTGGTGTCCTCCATGCCGCTCTTCACACCTAACATCAAGATTTAGAAATCATACTAATGCGTACAGGCACGATATTTGGAATGCCGAAAAATGTTTCCATCGCCAAGCTGCCACGGATATTCATAGGAGCAGACTCTGATGCAGATTTAAAGCATTTAGTCCACATCAACAATAGACAATAGAGAAAACCTGAAGATCACCTCAGCTCCAAAACCGTTGTGCTCCAAAAGGTGAGCTCCACTATGCTCCATGGTATCTCCAAAATCCTAAAACGACCCACTCCTGCTCCAAAAACAAAGGAATTTTTAGTGCCCAGAAGAAAGTTATGTGAAGTAAACTCCGCAGGACCTAATCCGCTCTATAACGCTTACCCATTTCTGGCTTCTGAGACGCCAAGTATGGGAGCCGAAATGCAAAAACTAACCTTTGCCATCGGCAAGACACAGCTTTTACCAACGGCCTTGTTTCCAAGCTGCAAAATAGAATAGAGTAGAAAACGTGGTATGCATAACAGGTGCAATCCGATGAGAACCCAAACAAAAAAAAACTCCAAAATCATACGAAATCCTACTTTGACAAAAAAATTTTAAGTTTTGGGTGATCTGAAACTTTTTCCGGCTGCCAAACTCCCTATAATCTTTGCAAAGTGGCCTGGGAAAAAAATCCAAAAAAATTTCGGAAAGTCGGAAAAACATGCAAGCATGCATGCCATGCGAGCATGCAAGCATGCATGTAAGGGAGGAATTAGATGGAACCCAAAATCAAGGCCAAAAAAATTTGTTCGATTTCTGGAAGATCGAAATTTATTTCCGGCAGCCAAAACCCTTGAAATCATAGGAAATCAAATTATGAAAAATTCCAAAAAGTTTTCGGCACGCCAGAAAAACCAAATTTAATAAATAGATGTGGGCAATTCTTTTTCAAACGAGAAAAATATTTTATTTTTCTGTCTACAATATTTTCTTCCTCTCTTTTCCACAATTTCAAACACATACATCATCAATTGAAACTTGGTGAATAAAATACAATTTATTTCTATGGTAGATGCCAAAAATTGGCATCACATGAAATCCTCCCATGCCTTCCACACCAACCATTTTTATGGTGGTGTTGTACTAGCTGAATTGTGGCTTTCGCATAAACATTTACAATACTTTCACTTATAAAAAAATGATTGGCACTACAAACTCCAAATTTTTGTGAGCTTACAGAGATCGTGTTACAATTCGTGCTACTAAATCTCTGCTTCCAAAGTGATTAAGAGGTTGTTTCTATAAAATCTCCACTATGAGATATTGCTAAGAAGGCCTAGTTCAAAAAGACCTATGTCGATTATGAACACTGGTCATAATGAAGGAGGTTATCACCTTATAAATGTCAGATATTTTGGGCTAATCCCTTTTTAAATACCCATAAAAGAATCATGGCATAGGCGATTCGATCTTCTGCCAAGATGAATAAGAATTACATATGGGCGATTGCACCCATAGAAAATGCAAAATTGATCGTATTGAACTATCAAATCCCAATTCAGAAATTCAAAATAAAATAGCCCATTTGCGATTAATCGTCCTTAATTTTTACCTTGGCTGGAGCTTCACTTATCTAAAAAGACAACAAATTGTGAAAAAAATTAAATAGCCGATATCTTGATTTTTCCCAAGCATAGATACTATGTTAAAAAATATTGCAACAAGCAAGGGGGATCACCATCTAAGCGTAAGCTTTTCTCAACGACTAATAATGCCAATTACATGAGTACATGACGGAGAGAATGCAAGCTCGCCAAGCATAAGCCCATCTTCCACGTGGCGCCCGCGACGGGGTTGTGTGTGTGTGAGAAATAGAAGAACAAGTCAAAACAATGAAAGAACTACATTGTATGAGGCCATGCTCTAACTAAAAAACTTCCTCTTCCTCTTCCTCTTCTTTATGCAAAAAACATGTAACAATAGAAAGTTAGATACACAATAGAACTAAGACATGAAGCTCGAGATTTGTGAATTATGACTCAGTCAATAATATCGTTGTACCTTTCTATAAGTTTTATTGTGTCCTTGTGTCAATCTTGCTTATCATTTGCAGCTATAACATCTCGTAATTTTTGCTCTTAGTCTTTGAGTTTGTTGTGACCTACGCATGTAAGGTGTTGCAAACCAAATAATTTTGTATCTGTATTGTGCGCAAGTAATTCGTTGCAAATTAAGTATTTTGTAGTTGTATTATTGTCTAAAAGCTCATTAATTTTAGCAGGTTACAACATAGCGAGGAGAACCACATGCCAATTATGACATTGAGGCAGAGGAAGTTTAACTAACCCCATTCACCTAAATCAATAGGTGGAAAGACTGGAGACAAACCATAGATTTCTAGGATTGTCCATGTGAATCAAATATTTTGCATCTATAGGAGATTCAATTCTCACCCACACCTGGGTTCAACAACATAGCTTGGCTTATCACCATCCAAAGATCGATCCAACGCAAAGATCCGGTGCACAAAGGGTTTACCAAGCCCACAACTGTTGATTCTGCTCTCTCATAGGTATCCAACAAACGCTTCATTGATCAACTGTATTGCAAACATGGTCGGCTAAGAGGTAGATAACAAAGGTAACCTAGTTATAGCAAAGAACATGCAAGCTTGAACATGTGCACAAAACTAGCAAGAACTGGTTAGTGTTCACCTTAATCAGTTAACAAGTTCATGTCATTATCTCATAACTAGATGCGGGGAGTTGGGTTGGCAGAATCTTGTTTATTATTGAAAGAAGACAATATAGATTTGGGGAAACTAACTCCCAGCTTTTCAATGCTTGGCACACGCACCAATTGGTGAGGAAGGTGGGATAAACAGGAATTGGATGTTGTATTAGTCAACTAGATCTTAAATTTTTAAGAGAAAATGAGATGAACATGGAAAATGAATTGAAAAAAAATAATCGATGGTTCATCAAGGTCAACAACAAATAATCCATGTTATTGGACTTGAGAATAGAATAGAAAGAAGCAAGGGTTCATACCATTGACCGAAAATGGGTGAAAAAGGGACCCGTGATCGACCACATCCACGGCTCCCAATATGAAGGAGCCAAAGCAAACGCATTTCCCAAAACACACAAAGTCTAGATATTGGACACCATAGCCATACCTTCCCTTTTTCCTTTCTCCTTTCTTCCGGCGCCATAGCCAGCCATAGCCGTTGCGTTAAGAAGCAAGCTTAATCCCGAGGCTTTCAAATCCCAAAACCGCCAGACCTCTGAGTCTGTATACCTACACCATACCGCCGTAGCCATCGCAATCTTCCCATTATCGTATTAAATCTTCGCGCCTGTGCGACCTGTTGCACCCATCTGGATTGACTTTATCCAGCACGCAATCAATAACTTGAAAAGGATGCCAATTCCAAAAAATATCGTACCCATTCATTGGCTCATACTTGTGCTTCTCATCAATCCGACCTCATCGATCTGCTCAAAATTACATGATTAAGTAATGCCAGTTTTTCTTCTCTGTTGCGCCGATTATTAGATCGATTTTACTTTTGGGTCTTCCTCAATTGGCCGATTAGTCCCATGTTAGATCATTTTGTTCAATCTTTGCTGCCGATTAGATGTTTTTTATTTCTGGGTCCTACTGATTAGACCCATTTTTCTTTTGATCGGTTGATGCCTTGATGGATAAAGAATGGATAGTTTAAGCAATAGTTTAAGATTTCTTTGCGCCAGAGCTTCCTTTTCTATTCTCGCCGCTGTTGCTCCGCTGGTGCTTGTGCAGGTGCCCTGCAACAAGGAATGTGTACCGTGAATGTACTTAGACTGGGAAGCACCCGCAGTAATGGATTGCTTCCATTTTTTTATCATTGCTTTCCGACCCAGTCAGAGATATGCTTATCTTATGCATCAATCCTTAATGCGCCCAGCAAAATTGATAAGTTTCTAGTTGTGGGTTGCTTTCAAAATTATTCTGCTCGATACCCCTGCTAAAAACCCAGCTCAAGTTTATGTCCAAATCGCAGCTTTGGGCAGCGAAAATTTTAATCAAATGGGTTCAAAAGCGGCTTTAAGCAGCTAAAATTTTATAGCAATCAATCTAAAATCGGCTTTCTGGGAAGCAAGGTTTTTAATGCAAAAACACTGCTGTAGTCCACAAGAGGAAGGATTAAGAAAGATTTAAAGGAGGAGCTCTTTGATTATATAAGGATGGGCGAAGAAGAAGACAAGAGGTAAAGGATGTGGGCATTTTGTCCTGTGCAAAAAATGCAAGTCCGATCTTGTGGTGTCTTCGTCGCAGCAGAGATTAAGATTCTTGTGCTTGTATTGCTGCTAAAATCTGCCGCTGCAGCTCCCGAAGCGGATCTGGTTAAGAATTTACCAGGACAGCCGTATGTAAGCTTCAGACAATATGCCGGCTATGTCACTGTTGAAAAAATTGCTGGGCGGGCCTTATTTTACTATTTCACCGAAGCGGAAGGAAACGCATCTGCAAAACCTCTCGCTCTTTGGTTGAACGGAGGTCTGTTTAAAAAAGAGGGATTAAAAATGTTTCACAATTTGTTTTGATTTGGTTCAATTCTGTTCAGATTTTGGTCCATTTTGGTTCTTCAATGCATTCATTGGTGTCAGAATTGAGCGTTTAATTTGTTTTTCTGTTTCTAACTGTTAAATGCAGGGCCCGGATGTTCGTCTGTCGGAAGTGGGGCGTTTACAGAACTGGGCCCTTTTTATCCAAATGCTTCTGCTACAGGAGTTCTCAGAAATCTGCAGTCGTGGAACAAAGGTGTTTAGCTTACTTAGATCTCCTTTTTGAATCTGCGCAAGAATCATTCCCTGTTTTTAGTGCTGTTTGTGAATATTCTTCAATCTGATGAACCTTTTTTCTGTGGCACAGTGGCGAATGTGATCTTCCTCGACTCTCCAATTGGTGTGGGATGGTCCTATTCAAACACTAGCTCTGATTATGAGAAGATGAATGATGCAAAAACGGGTCCGGGCTCTGCCAATCCATTGCATTATTTAAAATTGTTGGATCAGTACACCGATGATGAGCTTTTCTGACGCTTTCTTTCATGATGAACAGCACGAGATACTCTATATTTTTTGTTGGGCTGGTTTGAAAAGTTCCCAGAATACAAGCAATCAGATTTCTACATCACCGGAGAGAGCTATGCAGGTATTATAGATCTGGGTTTCTTGCTTAAATTCTTTTCTATGTTGTTCCAATTCTTAGCCTGAAATTTTCATTTGGGTTTTGCAGGGCATTACGTGCCTCAGCTGGCTTCTCTTCTGCTCAAATATAACCGCATTCAAGGCAGCCACAAGTTCAATCTAAAAGGCATAGCTGTAAGCAAGATCAAACACTTTGAAATTCTTCAATTCTTGAGAAAAAAACAGAAAGAAAGTTCTTCCGAAAGCTGAGTTGAGATTTGTGGTGCAGATTGGAAATCCACTGTTAAACTTGGCCATTGATACAGCGTCAATGTACGAGTACTTTTGGTCTCACGGGCTGGTGTCAGATGATTCATTCGAAGCAGTAACACACTCCTGCAACTTCGATGATTATTATTTAGGACAGCAAGATCACCACAATGTTTCTAAAGACTGTGAACAAATGCTCGACGAATGCAACGACGAAGTCGGCCAGTTTATCAACAATTACGATGTTATTTTAGACGTTTGCCTGCCTTCTCTGTTCCTCCAGGAGGTCCGCTTGAAACGCCAGGTACTTAAAATTGCACCAGGTCATTTCCCAAACGTAAATTTATGCTGTTTGATCTTGAAATGTTACTTCAATAACAGAGATTCTGTTTGAAGAAAGCTTTTCTGAATGTGATCGTTCCATTAAACTAACCATACACAAAAATATATTCCCTGTTCTGATCCAGGTTTCTCAGAAAAGCTATGGAGTGGATATATGCATTGATGATGAAAGGGATTTATACTTCAATTCTCCTGAAGTCCAACAGGCTCTCCATGCTAATGTAACAGGCTTGAACTACAAGTGGAGCATGTGTGATGGGTATCTATAAAATCTAAACATTCAATTTGATCTGCAACATTTTGCTGGAGATCATGAGAATCAGACTGATGAATCAGACTGTTTTTTTCTTTTTTCAGGCCTGTCGATTATGAGATGGCAGATGGCGGCATTGATATAATTCCGTTAATGGCTGAGCTGGTTAGATCCGGCATAAGAATCTGGGTTTTCAGGTATTTATAGAATGCACAGCCTGTTACTCTGTTATTTTGAATAGTTTCTTAAACTTTTGTGGTTTTGCAGTGGAGATCAAGACTCTGTGGTGCCTTTAACTGGAACCAGATCCATTATAAACAATCTAGCAAAATCAATTGGTTTAAACACCACTGTGCCATACACTGCATGGTATCATGGGGGCCAGGTATGCTGTTTTTTTAACTTGTTGGTGAAGGAAGCTCCTGTTTTTTAAGGCGTTTTATAACTTCAAGTGGATCTGCAAGACTTTTTATTAACAAAGTCCATATTTTGAGTGTTTTTATAACATGGGTTTTTTTTTTACTTTTAATCCGGTTGCAGGTTGCTGGATGGACACAGGTTTATGGCAACTTGACATATGCAACGGTAAGGGGTGCAGCTCATATGGTTCCATATGCACAACCAGCAAGAGCTCTGAGGCTTTTCAAGACATTTCTGTCATCAAAACAGCTCCCCTTAAAGGCTTAGATGTGAAAAAATGGATACAAATTTAGTGTTTGACAGAGGTAGGACTCACACCTGGACCTATGATTCCTAATTCAGGAACCTGTTCCACTGCCAATCTTCAAAGAAGAAGTTGTAATCTATTCTGATATGAGTAATGGCAAAATACCATTTCCTTGTACATGTTTACAGTATACTCGGTTTAGTTTGTTTTGTGATTGGATTTAATCCTGTTGAAGACACTGTAAAAAAATTCAAAGCAACATCAAACAGAGAAAAATGCAATGCAAACACTGCAAAAATGAATAAACAAACTCCAAAAATGAATAAACAGAAAAAAACACGAACGAAATATACTTGCGGTGAGCGTGGATCGAACACGCGACCTTCAGATCTTCAGTCTGACGCTCTCCCAACTGAGCTATCCCCGCAAGATATTTATTTCTCAGACTATTAAGCTAATGATAGCTTGATAATACATATAATACATATCTAAAACTAGAGAGTATAAAAGGAAATTGAAAAAAGTAAAAAAAAAAGGAAGGGCACATTTTCCCTCAAAACCGCACCATATCTGCAGAATGAAAATAAAGTTACCCAAAGTACTTTTTAAAGTTACTGTGTGGCCGTCTAGACTTTCTATTTTCATTTTTAACCCACAATTTGGTACAAAAGCAAAGTTGAAAATTGAAGGCTGCAGTGCCTTTTTCCTGTATGTTTAAGCATCCTCTACAAAGGTAGTTTGTGTTGCTAATCTTATTCATTTGGATTGGATGGCATGGCATGTTTGTATCATGCCCTTATGGTGTGAGTTTAATAAAAGCAAATAAAATGGTAGAAGTTGGATTCTTTCGGCATCCACTTTGTTCAAGTGCTTGATTTTCGTTTTCGTCCCGGTAATGCACTCCTTGAAGAAAATTTGAGGTATATTTCTCTAGGCGGTGCACGAGTGGGGGGGGGGGGGGGGGAAACAATGTGCCGCCGAGAATAATTGCTGGGGGGATTTCAACCAGCATGCATTTCTGGACGTAATAAGGGTGGCCTTCAAAGTTCCAATAGTTCAAGGACATGTGGCATGGTCTGGTTTTTGGCTTCCAGCATACTGCTCTGCGATTCTAGCTCCGGCATCGGTATAAGATCGTCTCGGAGCACGAACTTTTTGGGAAGTTGGACGTAAAATTTAGAACAAGAATTGGGACGGATCAAAACAAAAACGACCAACATTGCACACAGATCATCAATAGAACACTTAGATTAGAAAATTGTGACATACATACTGATGTGCAAAAACAAATAGGTAACACCACTTCTTAACGATCATCAAAAGTTTGAAAATAACATTTTTAGGAAGTTATAAGGTTCTAGCTCTATCACAATTGCTTATAATATGAAGCCCACTATCGCTTGCAATATGAAATCCACTATTGCTTATCACATTTTCCAGGCGCCCATTGGTCGCTTGCCTTTTTTGCTCCTGAGGCTCGCTCGAGAAATGATATACAAGAGGGATTTCCCTCCTTCTAGATTCAACCCAATGGGCAAGAAGAAGCAAATTGATGAAGCGGATGGAGAGGGTCAAATCCTGAGTTTCCTGCACTCTGTCAAGAGGCGATTCCTTGAAAAAGTTTCTATTCTTCAATTTGAAGTGAAGGAGACTGAGAGAAAGTTCATAGCTCGAAATGAAGAGCTTAAGACACAGAATGGGGAATTGAGAGACCAATTGGAAAACGTTTGAATGGTCTCAAAACAACAACCAAATAGCACATGAATATAGAATATGTGCTAGCTAGCTCTCAAATATATTTCTCATCGGTACTTATAGCGCAGAAAGGAGTATACAATCAAATACAGATCGTCATTAGAAAGTTCATATT
>JAANSK020275602.1:0-20948 GCA_011763485.2 Isoetes engelmannii
GCATGAGGGCTAACATGCGGCCGCTCCATCTTCATATGCTTAAGCATATTCTTAACCATGCTGCAGCATGATTTTTACTATAAAAGAAACCATGCAACAGTCTTCATGCGGCCGCGACCTACTTACCATGCGGACGCATATATGCAGCCGCGTTTATCCGCTCCAGCGTCCGCAACCTCCAACTTGCTGCCGCGAACTTTCACTTACGCGGACACACTAAACTATTCATATGCGTCCGCATGTGCTCTATCTCTCTTCCTCATCTTGTACTATGCTGCCGCATGATGCAGTTTCGCGGACGCATCATTTGCTTCCGCATATGCTCTACTTTGCTATAATTTCGCTGTATACGCTTCCGCATTTAATTGAGCATGCGTCCGCGCCGGAGTTTTTTTTCTGGCCAGCGTATAATACTCCCAAAAAACGTATAAAACATGAAAAATATGTTTTTTGGAAAAAAAACGTATAGAATTCTAGCAAAAAACGTACAGAACCTATCCCTGAGAAGAACAGTGAACTGCCCCCAAATGCCTTGTCTCCGAAACTTGCACTCTTAAGGTGCAAGGTGCACTATAGATGTTAAATAAATAAATCTTAGGTAAGGAGTTGAATTCTTGGACGTCGCGCCATTCCATAAATCTCCTTGGCCTTGGGCTTCCACTTAAAGCAACTATACAAGGCAAAGCTAATAAGTTGCATTGTTGTGACTCAAACAATACTAAGGCCAGCATGCGGGTAAGTTTGTCTGATAAGGCATACATGTAATCAGGAAAGAGCTTGAGTGCTGAGGCAAAGTCAATATGTGTTGCATATTTGATAATTTTGTTCATAATTTTGTAGAAATTTCAAAAGCAAGGAATATAATACATTTTTGGCACTCTAATGCACTTTCTGTTTTTTTAAATATCTGCTTTTCTGAGTCCTTGAAATTACTTCTATTTTTCACACCGAACTAGGGGCCCAAAAAAAGGGTACCAATTTTGACTAGAAGCTAAGCTCAATTATTCCCTCAAAAAAGGTACCTAAAATGTCTGAATTGTCACACTTGTCACAAAATTCCCTCGAAAAATGAGTTTTTTTTTGGGAATTTCAGGGAATCTTTCAAAGATTCCTTTTATAGTGCGTTTCAAGCAAATTAGTGCATTTCAATTCAAACTTTGTTCTTTATATCAATGGTAGTACAGACTCAATCCAAATTTTCGTGATCGTGTGGAAGCAAAAATACAAAAATTACTCATTGTCGGTTAATATATGAAGTCAAACACTCAGAGTGCGTTAGTCCGATCGTCGTGGTTGGGTGAAAGCAAGATAGGGTATACATGAATTGGGACATTGCTGCAAGTACCTCTGGATACTCGAAGATGATGATGTAGTTCAGTTTTTGACATCTTGTTGGTATTAAGAAGTACCTTAGAACATTGTCTAGTTATCACTCTTAAACTTAGCGCAGTTAGTTTTGGATAAGAATGTAACTTAGGTACTTTAATATACGTTTGCGTACTTACACATAAGTACCCAAAAAGGTACCTAATAGATAATTTGTTATGTATACACTATCATGTTTTCACCCAATTTTCAAGAATAATGGCAAAACCCGTGTCTATGTGGATTACAAAAAACTCAATGCTGCCACGGAACGTGATTTGGAAGACGTGGCTGGCCACAAAATGTAGTCTTTTATGGATGGTTTTTTCGGATATAATCAGATTTTTATTCGACAGGAAGATCAACTCAAGACGACCTTTACAACGCCATGGGGAACTTTTGCCTACGAGGTGGCCCGTCAAAGTCTCCAAGTACATTTCAGTGGATAATGTTACGGGTTTTCTATGACTTCATGTCTTTTGAGCCTTTTCTTTAGGTGTTTCAAGATGATTTTTCAGCATACAACAGCCTGGACTCACATCTTTCTAAACTTGAAAGGATTTTTTAACGATGTGCCAAAACGTGGATCAGTTTAAATCCTGAGAAATGCTCCTTTTGTGTCACTTCTGGGGTCTTGCTAGGCCATGTTGTTAGCCAGCAGGGAATAACCACAGATCCAGCTAAGAATAGTTGTATAATGATGGCTTCAACGGAACATAAAGTGAACAAGAAGCTTCATGGGCAAGATATATTACATTCAACCTTCATTCCCGATCTTACTCCCGCGGCTGCTCCCTTACACAAGCTAACAGATGATGAACGGTCTTAAAAATGGTCTTCTACTGCTGATCAAACCTTTGAGAAACTCAAAACACTGGGCACACAGGCCCCCAATCTTACAGCACCAGATTGGGCAAAATCTTTCTATGTACATGTTGACGTCTCAGGCTTCGCCATTGGTGTTGTTCTAGCCCAACCCTTTTCTGATAAACTTGATAAGCCGGTGCAGTTTGCAAGTCCTATATTGAATGAAATTATTCTGCTACTAAACGAGAAGCCCTCAGCTCATTTTTTCTGTAAAAAAAAATCAGACATGACCTCCTGGGTAGCAAAGTAAAATTCTTTGTTGATCACCAAGCCTTGCTATATCTAGTAAACAAAGTCACACCAACGGTTTGCATTGCACATTGGATCTTACTGCTTCAGGTGTTTGCACCTTTTGAAATTGTGGATAACCTAGGAAAGTCTTATACTGTACCAGATTATTTGTCCTGCTTGTAGGACACTGATCCAATAATGGGAACCAATGATTCTTTCCCAGATGCTTCTGTTTTCCATGTAAAGGAGGTATCCAAGGATGATTAGTACCATGATCAGATGCAGTTTCAATTATATGGCATCATTCCATCCTTTGGCTTTTATTTGTCAACCGCCAAGCAATTGGCCAAGCCTGCTCACTTTCTTCAGGAGGCACGTCAACATACCATGATCAAGGATCTCCTTTATAGAGCTGGCAAAGACTAGGTCCTTCGATGATGTGTCTTATCGCATGAAATGGAAGATCTTCTTCATCGGGCACACAATGGACCTGGTGGTAGACACTTCACTGGTGATAACACGGCTAAGAAACTTCTCCTTGCCAGATATTGGTGGCACACAATGTTTTGGGATGCCCATTCTGCTGTTCAAAAATGTGATCCTTGCCAACGAATGGGGCATCCCACTACTAGAGATGTCTGCCCACTTCAACTGGTTGCCGTGCCCACACCATTTGTTATGTGGGGGATGGATTTTGTTGGTCCCTTTGACCCACCAGCACAACATACCCATGCACGATACATCTTAGTCATCACAGATTACACTACCAAATTGGATGAAGCCTGTGCACTTCCTGATAATACGGCCGTCAACACGACCAAGGTCCTGTACAATCAGATCATCATTAGATTTGGTTGCCCAGTCGAGCTCGTAAGTGACCGTGGTGCTAACTTCGTGAATCATACCATCCGTACTCTCACCACATATTTGAATTTTCATCACCATAAGAGCATGACATATCACCCTCAAGGAAATGGCCAAGCTGAGAGCACCAATAAGACCCTTGTACATATGCTGGAAAAGATATGTGATCCCTCACGGCAAGATTGACATGTCAAATTACCAATTGTTCTTTGCGCTTACAATACCAATTATAACGTAGCCACTGGTCAGACACCATTCAAACTTGTATATGGCCAAGAAGAGGTTCTACCATTCCAATTTCAGTTGCCCATTCTGCAGTTTCAACTGGCTACCACCAAAGATCCTCCAACTGCACTTTTCGAGTGTGTTTATTAGTTAGGACAATTGGATGAGGTCCACCGTGACGCATATCTTGAAATGACATGATAACAAGCTCCGCAAACTACAACTTCACATTGGGGACCCAGTCTTATTGTTTGATTCGTGCTATAAGGTGCACCCTGACAAGCTCAAAATCCGTTGCTTGGGCCCCCATATAATCATGTCAAATCTATACCCCGGTGTGTTCCAGCTCCACGAACTTGACGGCACAATGATTCCATTCTATGTCAATGGTTTTCGACTCAAGCATTACCATTATGCTTTCCCTCGGCAACCATCCTCTGTTTCTCCCTCTGTCGATCTGCAACTCCTCTTTCTCCGTCGCCTTCCGTTGATCATTCTCATGATCCTCCGCAGCATAACCTATTGTACCTGCATCTTTCTTTTGTAAATATTTTCTTTCTTGTTCTGTTTTTGCCGGCTTTTCCAAATATCAACGGTTTTTATTCAACAATGATTTCACGAATTTTCTTCACGGATTGTCTCGCGATTTTTCTCACAGACATGTTTCACGATTCTTTCTCATGCTTTTTCTCACAAAGTTTCTTCACACACTTTTTCACGATCTTTCCTACGATTATTTTCGCGACTTGTTTCAGTTTTCACGCACAATTTCTTTCACGATATTTTCACGAATTGGTCCAAGATTTTTCTCACGATTTTCTCTCACCCTTTTTCTCATGATTTTCTTCCCGGTTCTTTTCACGGATCTTTCTACAATTTTTCTCGCAATTTTTTTTTCCCGCTTTTTCCTCACGATTTGTTTCACGATTTTTTCCTTTACACTTTCCCACATATTTTTTATGACGTCATCTTTTCCACATCTACTTCTTCATGCATCCATATTTTTCTCACCAATATTATTTTCCTACTCTCCTGCCAAATATATTTTCGAGTCACCTTTTCTACCTCAGCTCCTCCTTTCTTTCTGATGAGTCTCCACGTATCTTCGCCACCTCAGTCCTTGCACGAACAATTGCCCATCATTAATGCGACTCATCATACCATATAAATGCACCCCTTAGGGTTTTTTCCTTACTTCCTTCATCTGCATTTTCAATTCTGGCTTCCGCCCTCATCTCTCATCTTCACTCCCTCCTTGCATCTGTGACCACCATGACCAGTCCCAGCACGCCTATTCTAGATCTTCCAGTGGAATTTCACCACAACACCGAACTACAAAGCCTACAGGAACTTTCATCTGAAGATGTTCGGATTTTCTAAAATGCAAGACCCTTGGAGTTCAACCGCCTCAAGTGGCCTTCACTGCAAGCGGTCCAACTTCAAGAGTTCGTCAAATACTATCACGTCACGGGACAGGCAATCACCACTAAGGTTGGCGGGGAAACAATTGCTATCACGGGAGCCTTGATCAATAAGACTTTTCAATTTCAAGCAGTTCAAAGCTCCCTTTCTCCAGATCTGCCAAGCAGGACATCTCCACTTTGCATTCAACGAGCCAGCTATGAGTAAGCATAGGGAGGATGAAGGATTTCATTCGGTCACAGAGGAGCCTGAGATCCAACGACCTGACCGAGAGCACACGAGTGATAACATGGATCAGGTAGAAATCAGACCACCCATTAATGAGTAGAAACATCAACAACAGGACCAGCCACATCAACAACAACAAAATAAGGGTAAGCATATAATTGATCTGGAGGAGTCTTCTCCTTCACATACAAACTTGTTGTCAGACACGGCTCTGCATCAATTGTTCAAGCAAGGTTCATCTTATTTTTAATGGATACAACAATAGTGGGCTCTGCAACAAATGCGAAACAAAGAGCTTAAGCTCACATTGCGCGATCAGGAGACCCTGGAACAAGAATCAAATGAATAAACTAAAAAGGAAACTCCAACCGGTCCAGTAGGAGCGCGCGTCGCAAGCCACAACACTCACTCAACTCCAAGACCAGCTCATGAATGTGACACATCAGTTTCTTGACTTGCAAGAACAAAAGACTGCAGCAGAGGATGGAGCCAAAAAGCACAAAGCTGCATTAGATCATCTGCAACAATAGATAAACACAATGCAGGGCCAGCTCCAGGAAGTAAAGGCTAAACTTACGACGGATGCTGCCCAATATCAGTATCAAATTTCCATGTACTAACAGAGTGTGAACATACAGTCTGCTCATGTGTCTGAGCTTGAACATCAATTGACCACTCAGGTGGCTGGTTTTCAATCTCAGATCACCGAGCGGGACTCTTCATGAAAAGAAGCAGAACGCAATTTGACCACGACACTTGCTCAGGTAGAGGAACTCCAAAAGTCCCTCCAGCATAATGTGCCTATTGAGACTGTACCAAAGGCCATTCACGATGCTCTTCGGGCCAAACACAACAATAAAGGACTGCAAGGAGAAGATCAAGAATCTCGCGGCAAACTGGGAGCGTGGAATCTCGCGGCAGACTGGGAGCGTGGAATAATGCTATTGTGTTTCCAAAGTTCGGGACTTCTAACTTCATCAAGGATTCCTTGACCTATGGCTACCATTTTTCAAAAGTGCTACATCCCTAAATTCAAATCTAAATGGCAACTGTCATTCGACTACAACCGATGCTTGTAACATCAGCTGGGTAATCCAACTTGGGTTGGCTTGTAACATCAGTTGGGTAATCCAACATCAGTTGGCTTGTCTATCCAAATTGGGTAATCTCGATAATCACTTAAACTAAACCTAAATTAGGAATACTAAGCATTAATATAAAAGGTAAGGGAGATACGAAAAATTATAAAAGAAAAAGTAGAAGAGTGACATGAGAACAAAAAAAAAAAGGAAAATGGAAAAAAAAAATACACGAATGACGATAGAAAGTGTGGGGCGTACCTGTATTGGTCGACCAAGAACGATTTGCGATCGATTATAGAGCGCGCAACAGGTCCGCAAATTGCGAATCAACAGAGGTTAGAACATCACAACTCATTTATATACTGATGATAACCCAATGTGATTCTTACATACTTGCCTTACAAGCCAAGCAATCTAAACCGACACAAGCTCAAATCGACATAGCTGCCTAGATTTGCATGCCATCGTGATATGTGCATTTGCCAAGCTGGCATTAATCATTTCATTTAGCATTTATTACAGACTAGCATTGACAGCTGTAACACCAATTAGCTTTACATATACGTAGCTACTTACCTTGCAAGGCAAGCAATGTAACCTGACATAGATCACATGCATGAACATTCACTTAGGCAGAAGCATTCAATGATGTATCAATACTAATTGATGCTTCTGCATATATTTTGTAAAAATCCCTTTAATGCAACTACTGGCTGCATTTTTTTTTGAACCTGGTTGGCAACACATTTCATGGAATAGATATTAGCCATAGTTAGATTCATGAAGTTAATTCTGGGTATCTTAAAACAAATAAGTTTATGTCAGTACAAAGACATAGCTGATAACTTCGATTTTCAGAAATCTAATATAGCTCTGGTGTTTACAAACCTTCAAACAACACAGATTTGACGATTCTCTTCTTTCTTGTATTGGTTTGGTTAAAGGCTGCTCAAGTTGGAATATTAACATTTCATGTGCAAATGTGACATTCAAGATTACACTGGAATGTATTTGGGAGCTTTGATCTCTTGTCAAAACTACCACATCTGTTATCTGATCAAATCATACTCGAACCAAGCAAGGTGAAACTGAGCAAACTTCAGGATGAGGCATTGAGGGTTAACCTGATAATTTGTAAGGTATCTTACATGTATCTTTCCGCCATTACCTGTTTGTAATGCCTTATTTCTAGATCCTGTATTATTCTCACAGTAATTTTTAGTTTTTATTAAATCAAAAACTCAGGCATACATACTGTAACTATACACGCATACTTGAACACAGAAGAGGAGACCGCAGTTTTATGTAATATCTAAAGTAATGTGAACATGCCAAAAAAGTTGAGCCATTGCCTAATGGTTTCACGTGATTATGGTATTTGATGGAAAGGCAGCAAGGACAGTCACAATTGAGGGTTAATGTCTACTAAAGATGCTGCTCCATTATTTTTATGCCTCAACCTCAAGCTGGTAGAAAATCGTCATTGAAAACCTCATACATGTTTTGCAAAGTCAATATCTACAGATCTCATGCGTTACAATAAGCATCAGCTGAAATGTACAAAATATTCTCCAAGTAAAAACCTTTGACATCCCAATGTTAGGGAAGCTTTTCCAAATCGGCTGTATAAGCTGGTTGAGTTGCTATATCAATTTCACATTAGCTTGCACATTACTGTCAAACAAACTTTTGAATAATCATAAGCAACTGAAGGACAACAAGGCCAATACTCCATACACATAAATCTCCTTTCCATGTCACATTCCTGGGTAATAAGTGATTTGAAGACAAAATGCTCATCTATAATCTGGAGAAAATGTGCAGACCTAACAGACCAGATTACACAACGCTGGATGTGGAACAGGGCCAATAATTTATATACATAAATGTCCTCTCCATGTCAAATTATGCATTTAATAGGCTTAAACAAAGAAGAACGTCATAAGACTGCTACCCAACCAAAAACCTGCTAAGGGAAACATTGCAGAAATCAAGAACACCAGAGATGCAATAACATCATAGACTAACAAAACCAAAATACAACAACACAAAAAATCCAAAATATGGCAATCCATTAAAAATAACTCATATATTCAATTATACATGTTCATACATATCAGATGATCATCATAGTAGATAGTATCATATCATCATCATAGTAAATAGTATAAAAAATGCTCATACATTTATCTGCTGACCATAATAGATAGAACCAAAATAGATAGAACCAAAATGTTGATATCAAAGCTTCATAGAAGACATCAGAAGATTCATATCCCAGCTCCCATAACTGTCCCATCAACAACAACTCCAAGACTCTTCAAACATTTCTTGCACCTGCAATACTCATCAACGTCATCTTCTAAAACAAAGCACGCACAATTGCTGTATATAACCGCATTCACACGCTGAACATCGCAAGAACCAGAATCACAATTTTCAACATCCACAATTCCATTCATGGCTTCACATGCAACCACATGATCAGCAACAATTGACACATGCAAGTCCACCAAAGCAATATCTTCAGTACTATCAGACACATAGCCATGCTCATAGCCATTGACCTGTAACTCATCCATGTTAGAAGCATCCACATCCAAAATGCTAGTATCACCGACCTCACCATCTATATAATCAGAATTCAACCAACTGTTAACCATTTCCAACTCATCTATCCTAGGCCTTTTAGCCTATGGCATCAAGGCATCGTCACCATGATCTATGCCCATTGCTTCACTGAACTTCCTCTTCCGATCACCCATAGCTCATGCAAAATAAAGACGTCCATGCTTTCAAGCAATTTATACCAATCCGTCAACCTCAGCCCAACAGTCCACATTAATATCGATTTGATCTCTCCTAGCTAGTATCAGAACACAATTCTTCAAATTCCCTCTTCTTATCACCCATTCTCTCATCAGTCCATTCGTCAACCTCAATCCGGTACGTCCACATTCAGCCACCATTTATAATCACCAATTACACTCCTGCTAACCAAAACTCCAATAAGCCCTCATTTGCACCTAAACCAAATCAAATCACAGTTTTAAACGATCCAATTGAATCCATACAGATGACCCAAATCAAATCACAGTCTTCACACATAAACATAGCTCGACCTTCAAAACTACCGCCTCCACGGATGTCTACGTCGCAGGACATTTCTGGCCAGGTTGCCCCACTCTACCGACAGCCTAGAAAAACCTAGACGAAACCCATTCGAAGCTGGAACAACCCTGGCATAATAAAAAAAACGAGTCGTCAAATGAACTGGATCAACGGTTGGGACCGGTGCCCTGAAACATGAATATTCCAGGGCATCGTTCCAATCAGAATTATATATGTTGGATAAATGGCTGATAACAGGTATAACATTCCCTAAGAAGAAAAGCTTCAACGGATTCCAATTTCAGCAGCCATCTTCCTTCTGATAGGGCTCCTGTGTCGCTCCACCAATCAGGCCGAAATTTTAGGCCAAGCAATTTCGGCCTCCAAGCAACATGCCTTGTAATTTTTGAGCCAAACCGAGGTCTGTCAAGAAAGCTCACTTTTGGGTCTTTGGATTTTGGAAACGCAGGTTTTGCTGCTCCACTTGATCTGCAGATCATGACCATGTTCCATCCCAGCCTCTAACTCAGGCTCTGATACCAATGTAACGATCTTATCTGACCATTGCGAAGAACCGCATCAACAATCAAGAACCGCATCAACACTGTACCGCCTCGCCCTCGGAGTCCCAGAAATCAGAAGCTCGTTTGGGCTTATAACAACCCACTCAATCAGGTGGTACCACATCACCCTCTATTAAGGGATTTCTACCCTTAGGTAAGTCTATTTTATTTTTGTCTTGCCCCAGGCATATGTTCATAACAACTACATGAACAAATTTTTGGTCTCTGCTGGTTTTGATGAAACAGATAAATATGCTTTTCAATAGAGATAATATATATCAGAAGATGACATATTAGAATTTTGAAGGGGTTCTAAATGCGCATGTGTCTAGTCATTTTCAATAGCTATAGGATTGAACAACTGCACAGTTTTTCCACCAGAGTTGTACACTGAACTTGTGGACCAACAATCTCCAAATATAATATAAGTAATGGAAATATGTTGCGAAAAAAAGTTGTTGTTTCTATAAGGAATGTACATGTTATACTGATTGGTCATGTATTGATGATGGAATATTACTGGAGAGATTAAATACAGAAGAGCCACATACAGTTTAAGCATGTCATCTCCTAGATATGAACTCTATGGAGTTGATTTGATAAAATCGTCAAAAGAGCTTGTCTGGTGATAAGAACCAAGAACTAGTTATAGTCCACATGATGTTAAAGTTGAGAAATATCATGACATGCAATATGATCCTATACTGAAAAGAATTCTGGATGCTGGAATATATTTAAGGCCTCCTTTTTCTTAAGAAGTATAAATTATCCTATGTAATGAGGAAAAATGGAAGTAATCTAAGTTATTGCTAAAGAAAATAAGGTGCTGACACACTATGGGTTGCCCTTGCAACTCTTTTGTAGGTTTGGTGTAATAGATTGGTTGTTTATACGTGGAGGATGGTTTGGTTGGGGTGAGATGTATGTGTCAGGTTTTGTTGGAGGAGTTGCTTGGAGTTATATTAAAACCATAGATAAGTTCCTAATATGATATTATTGACATGGTGATATAGCCAAATTGGATATGGGGTTTATCTTGCATCGACACTCTAGTAGTGGTTCTAGCATGCTACATCGACATGTTGGGCTATCAGGTCTTCATTAATCGTTTAGCTCCTTCGACATGGTGTTGGATGAATTGGCAACATGCAAACAAGTATTGTCTGGAAGCTATCTGGTTTCTTGGATACCTTAGTGGGCTTGCAATTCTGAATAGGGGTTTTTTTAACAATCCGCTTCTTGGTGAAGAAGATGAAAAAAAAAAGGAAGAGGAGGTGCTCGGGTGCAGATCCTGTAAGTTGTCTACAGAAATGACTATATATCATGATTTGCCTGTAAGTTGTAAGTGCTTGTAGGTAGTCCCTTTGTTTCTTTAAAATGTAGAGTGTATTGTGCAATCAAAATATGATAGCCGTTATAGTAAACACATGGTTCTGCTTATTCAAGCGGTTAATTCTCTGTTTGTTCTAATCCCCAGATTTTGAGCTTTTGAGGTTGAATGTGATGCACTGAAAATTTTACAAGTGCTGAACAGAAAATTTACAGTTGTTATAAATTACAAGTGCTAGAAAGAAACCGATCGAAAAAATGCGCAAGGTGGCCGGTTCAAGGGCACAATGCACCGTGGTGGGGGGAGGGGGGGGGGTCGGCCTTGTTTCTATATTATTGTATCAAATTTGGTCATCCAGGGAATCTGCCCCAAAGCTCCCCCCAACCCAACCCCAGAGTTTTTCCACCAGAGTTGTACACTGAACTTGTGGACCAACAATCTCCAAATATAATATAAGTAATGGAAATATGTTGCGAAAAAAAGTTGTTGTTTCTATAAGGAATGTACATGTTATACTGATTGGTCATGTATTGATGATGGAATATTACTGGAGAGATTAAATACAGAAGAGCCACATACAGTTTAAGCATGTCATCTCCTAGATATGAACTCTATGGAGTTGATTTGATAAAATCGTCAAAAGAGCTTGTCTGGTGATAAGAACCAAGAACTAGTTATAGTCCACATGATGTTAAAGTTGAGAAATATCATGACATGCAATATGATCCTATACTGAAAAGAATTCTGGATGCTGGAATATATTTAAGGCCTCCTTTTTCTTAAGAAGTATAAATTATCCTATGTAATGAGGAAAAATGGAAGTAATCTAAGTTATTGCTAAAGAAAATAAGGTGCTGACACACTATGGGTTGCCCTTGCAACTCTTTTGTAGGTTTGGTGTAATAGATTGGTTGTTTATACGTGGAGGATGGTTTGGTTGGGGTGAGATGTATGTGTCAGGTTTTGTTGGAGGAGTTGCTTGGAGTTATATTAAAACCATAGATAAGTTCCTAATATGATATTATTGACATGGTGATATAGCCAAATTGGATATGGGGTTTATCTTGCATCGACACTCTAGTAGTGGTTCTAGCATGCTACATCGACATGTTGGGCTATCAGGTCTTCATTAATCGTTTAGCTCCTTCGACATGGTGTTGGATGAATTGGCAACATGCAAACAAGTATTGTCTGGAAGCTATCTGGTTTCTTGGATACCTTAGTGGGCTTGCAATTCTGAATAGGGGTTTTTTTAACAATCCGCTTCTTGGTGAAGAAGATGAAAAAAAAAAGGAAGAGGAGGTGCTCGGGTGCAGATCCTGTAAGTTGTCTACAGAAATGACTATATATCATGATTTGCCTGTAAGTTGTAAGTGCTTGTAGGTAGTCCCTTTGTTTCTTTAAAATGTAGAGTGTATTGTGCAATCAAAATATGATAGCCGTTATAGTAAACACATGGTTCTGCTTATTCAAGAGGTTAATTCTCTGTTCGTTCTAATCCCCAGATTTTGAGTTTTTGAGGTTGAATGTGATGCACTGAAAATTTTACAAGTGCTGAACAAAAAATTTACAGTTGTTATAAATTACAAGTGCTAGAAAGAAACCGATCGAAAAAATGCACAAGGTGGCCGGTTCAAGGTTTGCCACATGTCAGCACAATGCACCGTGGGGGGGGGGGGGGATCGACCTTGTTTCTATATTATTGTATCGAATTTGGTCATCCAGGGAATCTGCCCCAAAGCTCCCCCCAACCCAACCCAACCCCATCCCCTCCCCCGGGGCCAAAAAAAAAAGAAAAATGAAAAGAAAAAATAGAAGTGTCATGAACATTTGTATGATATATCTACGGTACGCATGCTTGACATGTCTTATATAGGTAAGATTTGGAACCTTATTAAGTAATAACTCATTACATTAGTTTAAAGACTTATGGGATTTAAAGTTGAAAGAACCATCACACTTACCAATCCCCCCGAGGGCCATGTTGCAAATTTAGATTTTAAAAGCCGGCTCAAGCAAATCCAATCCTCTTAGGGTTATATTCCACTAGTAGGAGCAAGTAGAAGCTTGCCAGTAGAAATGGGCCATGTGATTCCAAATTTCAAGTGAGCACTGAAATAATGAGTCTTTGATATTAATCTACCCTAGTAGGATTGTTCAAGTGGCAGTCGATCTGCAACTTGTAGGGCTTAGAAACATGAAGTTGATTAAGGAAGACGTTACGATCGTATATATTTGAAACAACTTCATTCAAAAGAATCAGAGGCATCGAATATAAGAAAGATAGGATGCAATCTCATATAAAGAATTTAGCTAATATCTTGTTTGAGGTGGTTTTGCATGAAAGGAATGGTGATGCAAATGCAAAAAAAAAGGAAGAGCGTTTTTCACATCCTTTGGAGATCAACTGGTCCATGAGATGCACATATAACACCAACATCATTCATCCTTGATTACCTTTCATTATACATCCTCCTGAGTGATTACCTCTCATTATAGGTGTTCGAATCGGGGCGTGGTTACACTAAACTTGAAAAGCATAAAAGTCACTGTAGCCATTAGAGGTGATATATTGGTATGTTTCGACCCCCATCCTAAGGATCTAAATTCAAACGATGGTGGAATATAATGCTCTTATGTTAGGTGGAACGTTTCCTCTTCATTAAACCATCCCTGACTTTGACATGTAGATCTCTTAGAGAATATGTCTTCAGGAATAAGGTAAACAAATCTTTCTATATGAGATTTTATATATTGAAAGCTTCAATTCTGGCCAATCATCTACTTCCAATGTGGTAAAAGAGACAGCGAGAATGTCCAACAGTGGCTTTATGAATGCTTGTAAAAGAAAACTTTTAGTGCTTCTTGAACTCTGTGTACTCTAAATCTTCATATGACACTGACAAGATCTAACAAGATTTAATGTGATAGTAGGATGAGGTCAGAAAGCAGAGGACTAGAAGCAAATTGTCCTTTCACATATCAAGACAATTAGTATAACATGATGTACTAAGGCTCATGGACCACTAAAACAGAACAAAAGATCAAGGTCATGAACCACTAAAACATGAAAAGTATTCCATCCAAACTTTCTCATTAGACACGAGTTTTACAGTGGTCCTCCATTTTTCCTTCAAAGGAGTTTATTTTTCTATGTAGAAGGTGAGGCCACGTGACACAGACCAGGAATAGGAAAAGCATCAGCTTGATCCCTAGTCTAAAATCAGGTACCACTTTCCAAATTAAGCATATTGCTTGTCCATTCAGTCCACTTGCCTGAACATATACAAATATTTAACAGCACAAAGCCCATCTGGAAGAGTTTAAGATCACCACCTGTTTTTCATACAACTACTTTGATGTTACCACATCTCGTTGTACAATTGTAAACATCAAACGGACGATATTTCTCCATAGGCCAATTGGCCTCCGTGGACGATAAAAATCTTATTCTACTCTATTTATTTCTTTATTCCTCCATGTCACTGGCATTATCTAGCAATAGGCCCAAAGACTTTACATATACATGCAATAAACAATACCAAAAGAAGTGATTTTTCCACTATTTAATCCAACTTTTCTCAGCAAACGAACAAATGTATCTATCAAAATTGACACTTATGGTACAAAGAGCCCTGGGCTCCATCATCTACAAACCACTGTGCAAAACTTCAGAAAAAGGTTGCCATTGCTGCGCGCGCTAGATGATCCAAGACCGTAAAAAACTCATGCATAATTCAATAACCTCAAGTGGTCTTTTATGTGCTTACAATATTTATCTGGAGCTTCAAATACATACTTCTAGCTAAATCCCAAACGCAAAGACAGATCGATCTCTGGAGACTTCTCATGTATTTGTGCCTCTGGTATGCTATAACTGTCAGAATTAAAACCATGCTGCAATGGCTGTAGAGACTGGTCACCGTTTCCCTGTAAAGTCCAATGAAAACTTCCTGGCCATCCCTTGGTATCAACTTCATGATCTGGATAGGATGGCTTGAAGGGACCAACAGCAAAATCATTCCTTCCATCAAACCTCGCTCCACCACGACTTCCAGGTATAAATTGCTCAGGGCTGCACTTTCCTACAGCAGGATGTGCACCTATAAATGCTCGTGACCAACCGTGATGTGCATGTGGCAAACCATTTGACCCCTGAAAATCACCTAACATTCCATTTGTGGAAGTATGAATACTTGAATGTGTCTGGACACCAAGCGACCTTCCCATGACACCGGCTTGCAATGCAAAACTAGTATACCCATGAGGATGCATTGGAGCCAAACTACTGTACCTTTGGGGCAAACCATTACCACATCTCTGTGCCCTTCGAGCCGCTGTCCTTTCTCTCTTGTGAGCATTTTGATGACCTCCAAGAGCCTGTGAACTAGGAAATTTTCGTTGACAATATGTACAAGAAAACTGTCGTGGCGGTTCAGAACCACTGGTGGTTGAATTACTATCCAGCATTTTTGCAGGACTCTCTGCACCATGCGAAGTGCTTCCCTCTGAAACAGCTGAGCTTGATGACAGTGATCTCCATTCATTATTGCCATCATTTTCTACGACCTGGTTGCTCACTTTAGAAGATGTATCATCCCTGCATGGATCAAATGCAACCTCTCTAGTTAAAACATCCTTTCTCCAAATGTCATGTTGATCATTTGAAGACCATTCATGCAGCATTGAATCCTCGGTAACTGCAGCATCTCTTGTTTCACTTGCTACTGTTAGTGCAATTGCGCCATTGGAATTTGACTCTTCAAATTGGTAATTTAGTAATCTTCTGGAATATGCCGTTCGCTCTTCAAGAGAGCTGCATTCACCAGCCTTATATGCAAAATTGGACCTGTTGGAACCTATGCCACCTACCCTTAAAGTAAGATCTACGGGTGACTGTGCTGCCATATGTACAGAACCATTATCACACAGGGACTTATTATCCTTCATCTCACTGACCTGAAAGGTAGCAAACAAAATCAGGTAACCGCACAAGAAAGAAAGCGCAGAACATAACAAGAAAATGAACTAACAAAAACAACTAACTTAAGGTTACACAAGTTACAAGTAAGAAGAGTAAGAACCTTGTTCTGAGTAGCTATACATTTTTTTCCGCACATCTTCGCATTTCATAAAACCATCTAAACTACGTTTTGCCCTATTCATTGCTAACTCCGCTTTGAATCGCAGACAAAGCAACAGCCAGTAGTGGAACAAGCTTTAGAAGAAATATTGCAAACCCGAGCGCCATCAACATTCATCCAAAATCATTTCAAAAGCAACTAGTAAACGTGTGCCCGGCGTTGCCTATCACTAAAATGCAAGCCTTTGATCAACTACTCTCTTACAAACCTTTGGCCTTGATATATTGAATTATACGATTTCTAGTGCAGAGGCAAAAAAGTATGGCTTAGTCACACACTTTACGTAAATTGTACGCCTCATATATTAAAAGGAAGAGCACTATCTTCGAGATGAGCACTGGAACTAAATCTATGAGACCTACTGTATACTTACAAGATGGTACATAGAACTTGAACGTAACCGAAGCATTCATAATTTGTTTGGGTTCTGTATTTTTTTGCCAGATCAAAGACTAGTAAACATAAAAATGAAGGCAAGTAGATGCACGCACAGCATTTGAAATGTTAAATCACAAAGCAGAAAACGATGAGGATGGAGTAACAACAGTACCTAAATCAAACACGAGCTTGTAATTCTTTAATGCTAAGGAAGATTCGGGCTTCGAACCAAAATTCATTCAACTGATTTTAAAACCAAGATGTCATACGAAACGTCCCGAACAGAGGAGTGCAAATCAGGCCATGTTTGAGCTCCGGAGCTGCGAAAACCTGAATGATCCAAACAAAAAACTAAGAACAGAGCACAAGGCGGCACAAGGAAAGGAAAACCCAGAAGAAAATGATCTAATGCAGGACCTGAAACGGGATACAACTCCGAAGGGGCCTATTTCGGACAGACAGACTGAGGGTTTTTAGACACCTACCTACCCACCGACCTGCCGATTCCCCAAACCTTGCGGTGTCCTGATCAGAGAGAAAGAAAATGAGCAATCCAATATAATACGGCAAAGCCTCAGAAAGGGCCGGCCTTAAGTAGCATTAGCAGAATATGTAACAAGCGAAAACTGGGCGCAGAAGAGGCTGCAGAGGCAGATTGACGCAGGTTTGACAGACGGAGCAGTCCTTGCAGGGACCACTACTAAAAAAGACCGGAATCAGAAGACAAAAACACATCCTATTCTGGTCTAAGCCACCATAGTTAACGTTACAAAGATCAAGCCCGCGGATTAGGCTGAAGAACCCAGATGGGCCTTTGGAGTGAGAAGAAGAAAATGGCGTGTGGGTTTGGCGGCCATCTGTGTTGGTTTTGGGGCATAGCCTTCGGGGGCGGCACCGTAGTTGCTAAATGCTGCTTAGATTTCTATCCTGGCGCCGGTTTGCTTGCCAGTTCCTGTGTGAACATGTGCCACTCTTGGCTTGCGTGGATTTACTGCTCTGTCATAAAATTTCAAAGTCTTTCTATCTATTTACAGTAAACCCCTTTCCTCAAACACCCACTTCTGCCGGATTAACCTCCGAATCTAACACTGCCCGCTCACAGCCCAAGTCAAAAATTGAATGGCGCAGACGTGTTGCAACAAACCCAGTTGATTAAACAAAGCCATTTGCACAGTCTACTGTCTAATCTATTCCCTGCTTGGTCCTACACTAACCCTGGCCCATTTTGCACTGCCGGAATCGCCATCACTCTGTACACAAAAATACATGCCAAAATCTTTTGGCCATTGCACCGATTTACCCAAACCTAGCCCGGTTTCCTTCCCATCCCTGTCTGTGTCTGGTCCAGGTCTGCTTGAATCCAAAGCCGACGCAGAGTTTTCTCTTGCCATAGCTGGTTGCGGGATTGAAAGAGTCAATTTGGGGATTCTGATGCTGTGCGGCCTGTCTTTGTAGTGCCTTTTATTTTTTGCCTCTGTGCCTTCGTTTTCTCTGGGCAGTCTGCCATGCAAGAGGGTACATTTTTTCTACTTTGTAGGGTAGAGAGATGGCCTCTGTCGCATTCCGGTGACCCCTCCGGTGTGCGAATTAGTTCGTTGTGTTCCCTCTTTTGAGGATGCCATATCCAACCAATCCCTTTCCTTCTCCATTCCGGTGGCCCCTCTTTTTCTTTGTGTGTGGTATATTCGTGTATGATACGTGTTTTGTATTGCTCTTTTTTTTTTTATGTTCTTTTCAACCTTTATCCACGTTCTGGCAACTGCTCGTAAAGATGCTTAGCCTATAATAATACCTATTTATTATTCTAATATAATACCCAAAACTTTTATTTTTTAATTTCTAGAATAGAATATAATAATTGTTTTATCGTTCACGGAGGCCAATTGACCTATCGACCCGTAGAAAGATAAACAGCCCAACTAACCCTACAACCTTTCTTGCAATTCTAGTCTATCCTTTCCACATAGCACCTCCACCTCAACAAAAACTGATGTGGCGTTAGCTTTTATCGTTGGATTCTTTTTTTTCAAGATTAGCTTTTACCTACGGTTACATTCTCTTTTTCTTCAAGATCTAGGGCTAGTTTTTTCTTTTCTTTTTTCTCATTTTCAAGAACCTTAATGGACCATGGAACTTTTAGTCCCTATAATTTTGGCCTTTTATCCACGTTTGATGAATAATGTTTTCTTTGTCGTCTCTGGTGAATAATCCTCTTCTATGTCATCTTTGGTGTCATCCCTCCTATCCTTAGTGGCGTAAAAATTGCTTCTTCTTCTTCTTCTTCTTTTATCTCCTTCGTATTGTCTTCGTTGTCATTATTGTAAACAGTGCTTTTCTTCGTCTCCTCCTCAGATTCCATCTCCTTCATGTTGGTACGACCGCATTCCATCCCCTCGCCTTCGCAACACGTGAAAAGGGTCCCCCACTAGCCATTCCCAATTGCAATAGCACATTATCATCACCACATATTTTTCGACATTGACACCGACAACTTAGATCTTACAACGACGAAAAGCGTAAATTGAGGTTGAGAGAATGTCACGATTCAGCAATGTTGTGGATCAGTTCCCATTGTTGCTCATGTTTCAAGAATGCTTAAGAGATATTTGTGGTTGTAAGGTTGTGGTTGTGGTTCCAGTGGACCATATATTTTGTTATGGCCCATGCTATGTTGCTCCCCTGGCTTCTATACAACTATTTGACATTCAAACTACGTTGGATCGATCTGTCCCTGAAAAGTTCTAATAGTCTTAACCTGTAGTGAAGTCTCCTTCTAAGATTTTACATTACTGCCAAGATTTGGTGGTCATCCAATCCATTAAATTAGGTGAGGAGGAACAATCTCTTTATCAACAATAAGTAACTATTTTAACTATACAACTCCCATATGAAGTGCATTCAAAGTACACAATTTATCATTTGAATATCGTATGTGTTCGAGTTCTAGCCATGAATATGGATTAAGAGATAGGAATTACACGAAGTTGTAGCCATACAATGATAAGTTCGTTAATTTTATGCCTCACAATGTTAAGTTTGTTAGTCTATTGAATGAGATGTGTCAAATGGTCCACATTGAATGTCTGCAAAAGCGTCTGTCGATTTCATCCAGCTAATGGCTCAATTGTAAAAAAGCGACACTCATTACGATTGGCCCATGTCAACAACTAAGGGCCATTGGTTGTTGTGAATTGTTCTTCGATGGCACATTGGAACAATGTTCTCACAATGTGAAAAACGGTTTCTTGCAAATGAATCATACAGCTTTTTTTATTAGCATCTTGACATTCTATTCACATATCCCTAATCCAACGTAAATGAAACATTGGTCTCCATAAATGTTAAAATTCAATTCAATTCAATTCTACAAAGTCATAGATAATGCTAGCCGTATTCAAAGCTTCAAACATGCAATAGCACATCCAACAACTTTATCTAAATTTGACTCTTCCTTTTATTGTGTTGGTATGCTAGTTAGAATAGAGTTTTCCTTTTATTGTGTTGGTATGCTAGTTATAATAGAATAGAATAAAATAAAAATTTTATCGTCCACGGAGGCCAATTGGCCTATGGGACCTGTACAAGACAGACAGCAAGCGCATTATGGCCCGGGTGAAAAAACCCACTCGGGGAAAAATCGTGGCGGCAATGCACTTGCTGGTATACAAAACAAAGGGGTGTCACTCCCCAGCTGAGTAATCAGAGTGGAGACCTTCACAGGGAAGTGGGACAGAGCCGATGGCATTCGTCGAGAACCTCCTGAAGATATAACCCAAGAGTTCCCACTGCTTCAGTGTTGAGCAGGAGATGGAGTGCATGTCCGGGTATCACTAACTGCGGATACCGTGCTCTAATGTGTTCATAAGAGGGGTAGGTCTGCAAAGCATGGCACTCGTCCTCAAGGACCCCATGGCGGCAGCACTGACAAGTCCTGTCCTCTCGTGCTTCCCTTGCCCATCGCCTAGTTTCAATGCAGAGGTGATGTCCCCCTGTTCGAATGGAGATGATCAGCCTACGCCTTTTCATGGAGACACAAGGCCCCCAAAATTGAATCAGTATGCTTTTTCTCTAATGATTTCTTAATAATAACCAACTCTTAAAATCAATACCGGTATGTGGGCCAAAAAGTTTACAAACC
>JAANSK020275603.1:0-11330 GCA_011763485.2 Isoetes engelmannii
GTTGGTGTTTTGAACTGGCCACCACCCTTTGGTCATGGTCAGAATGCATCCTACTCCAGTGTGGCCGACTCTTTTTCAAAAAATATGAATGTGTGGCCAACTAAAAAACACCCTGCTCTGTAGCTACACAAGCTTCTACTTCCCGTGGCCCCAGTGGTGTCATCTATTTCTATTGTGACCAAAAAGGCCATATGATACAAGGTTGCCTGCAGCTGCCGGTAGTACAAGTGCAACTACCTGGCGCCACTCAAGTTGCCTATGCTAGAATATCTCTGGATCAACTGTGGAAGGCGAAAGGTAATCCGGGACGTGCCCCAGGCACCCGCTCTCTTTTACTCGGACATCTTTTCAGACAGCCCCAACAACAGGCAAATCCGGTTGAACAACAAGTTGTGCAACTTTTGGGTCAGGTAAATCTCAGTGGGCCTGCTAGAAGCTCTTCCAACTGGATTTATGAAGTGCCATGCCGGGACATTCACCTAGTCAATATGGTCCTTGCCACACGCCTGTCCCTAAATTCGAAGATTTGAGTTGGGAAACTCAGCAGCGCCTCAGACAGTTGAAACAAAGGCTCACACTCAGTGGCATGGCTCCAGAAGCAGTATTTGCAACAGCCAGGTCAAGAAAAGACAAAGAACTGATCGATTTGCCAGCTGCAGCCCGAACCTTTCAAGAGGCCATCACTCATACGCCAACCATCTCTAAAATCCCATTACCCACCAACCCGGCACTGCCCTTAGAAGTGCAGGAAGCACTCACCAGTACGAAGCTCCATCTACCGCTGTCCGTCATCTTCCAGATCCTGAAACTACCACTCCTTTCCTCCACCACCATTCCTGCCAAACTTCTCCATTTCTTTCCAACACACTAAGGTCACTCTGAGAAAGAACAAACACTAAGTGTTTGTTCTTTCCACACTTCACTCGATCTGCTCGATCTTCTCATCTTCATCACCACTCCCCACAGTACTGGTAGGTGCAGTAGGCACCACCACCCCTACTATGGATGTTTTCGTTGGCACGCATCGGATAAACAAAGTATAAGTTGATGGCGGCAGTGCCGTAAATTTGATAAATGATGATTTGAAGCGATGTTTGGGTATACAACAGCTGCACCGGCCGACCTATGATATCAAAATGGCAAATGGCACGATCACTAGCCCCCAAGGAATCATCAGAAATCTGGAGTTCAATATTGGCCAGCTACAGTTCATTGCCGACTTTGGCGTGTTACAACCCAATCAAGACCCCCACGATTATGAAATGTTGGACGGGCGACCCTTTCTCCGCCAGGCGGAAGGGCAACACAACTGGCGCCAAGATCTTTTGGAAATTTCTGATTCCCGGTAAACTGATGTTCTTGATCTAACAACCGGCCGCATCATCTCAGTCGACAATAAAGAACAACATTTTGCTGATAGCGACCCAGACAATGACACAGCCTTCGTTGCCATTTGTTCTACTCAGCCCCCACCTGTTGCAGATCCTTGGGCGAACAACGATCTATACAATGATGAGGCACTGGCAGCTCTTTCCAATCTACCACACTACAACTCATATCATGTGATCATCCATTCTCTTGTTTCTACTTCTCCATCTGTAATTTCTGATGCACCTGCTTCTTCTGCTTCTGTTACATTATCATTTGCTTTTTCCTCTTCAAGTGTCACCACTGATACTCCCTGTGCTCCAGTACCTTCTGTTCCACCCGATTATTTAGACGGTCCTTATGATGATATACCTTGGGACTGGGACCCTCTTTTTCTTCCTGTCTCTGTTACATCGACCCCCTATATTCCTGTTAATCTATATGAGCCACTTCCTTCTTCATCTGCTGTCCTGCTCTCTCCCACTCCACTATTCATCCCAGTTTCATCTATTGCCTCTTCATCTGCTACCCGATATAACATCCATTCCTTCCCCTTGCTTCATTCATCATTGACCAATCTCTTCTGCCCAATTACATGTCTGTTTTTCTTCACATGACACATTACATGAGATTTTCAATGTCACGATCTTCGACACGACCCTTCGAACGACACGTCAGGAGACCCGATATTTGGCACGGTAATCCACTCGATATTGCATACGCCACTTCTTTCCAATTTTTTCACACAACATTTCACCTGCACCCACTCACACACCTCACTTCATGCATCTCTTCATTCATAATACTCCACACACGTTTCATCTCCCGTTTTCATCTCACATCCTTCCATCCACTCGCTTTCATGCACGACTTTTCGCACGATCACTTATACGATATCCTACATGCTTTTGTTACCATTCTTTTTTCAGGCCGTTCTGTACGACATCATATACTATTTTTCTGACTCCTTACGTGTTCCAATATCATCCCTCTTTTGCTAGCGTCACCAACGCCCTCTTGTCACTTTTTTGTTACCGTTCTCGTTCAGTTACATGTCACTTCCGCCACATCAGCCGTCTGTCTTTTTTTCATCATCATTCTTTTCCATCTGCCTCCATCTACCGTCTGACTCATTCTTTATATGAACGACCGCTTTTCATCAATGCACCCCTTCGCCCAACTATAAATACTGTCCTTCGGCTTTTATCTTCTTCTTCACTTCGCTCTTGCGCCTTCTTCCTGTCTTGCAATAAATACATTCTGGCGACTCGCTTCTTTTGGCTCCTCCGACAAATCTTTTCATCTCTTTCCGCCATGGCCGAATCAAGTGCTCCTCCGACAACGCTTCTGGTAGATTTTTTTCACAGCTTGGAACTTCAGATGCTACAAACCCTAACTCAAGAAGAATACACACTCTTCCAAAAAGTTGGGCTGTCTGAATTCAACAAATTAAAGTGGCCACCTCTACAACTTGATCAGCTGCAAGAGTTCCCTTAATCTTAGATGGTTACAGGTGATCTAGTGACTGCCACAGTTGGAGGGCAAACCATCCAAATCACTGAGGAGCTCATCAACAAAGCCTTCCCCTTCCAACAGGTATCTCCATCCCTTGACCATTCGCAAATCAATTCTGCAGATATCTCCATGTATCCAGTGAAACAACTTGAAAAAAATTGTCACCATCAGCTATAAAACCCTGCCTCTCCATATTGCACAATATGGACATCTAATATGGAGAAGAGTAGATGGGCAAGCCATGAAGAACACACAACTCAACACACTCATGTATAACATGATAGTACTGGCTGTATATATGGTGACACACCCATCAATTGGAGATAGCTTCTTTTATCAAGAATCAACAAGGCAGTTGTCAAATTGCGGGTTAATCCCCCAAAATCTAGACGGCACGCCTGCTACTTTGGTGGGCATATACAACATCTTATTAACACCGTCCTGGATATTGCACCAATTTTTCATGGGCCCCAGATCGCCCCACTGAACAGCTGAAGGACCAACATTCGGACTCCCGACAGCAAGATAAGCCAGCAGCACAAAAAAGCCCTCAGGTGCACCATGACGAACCTGAGGTACAACAGGCTGCAGGGGCTTATGTGACAGCTACAGCAACGGATGCTAATCGTGGTAAGCAACCTAAAGCTTCAGTTGCTATAAAATGCAGGCACACCGGTGGTGGGTAGGAGGGTGGACAGAGAAAAACATCATGCACGCTCCAAATTCAGGGGCCTACCACACTGCTGACCACCAAGAGGATGACGAGGAGGCAGACGAAGAGGACAAGCTCCACTCTGCCTCTTCCTCAAGTCACAGCAAGCCCCAAGAGGAAGAGCACATGGGGGAAAATAAGCTCACGGCTGAGGAGGAAGGCCATACAAAAGACCAGCTCTAGAGCCCACAACGCTAAGTCCAGCAACCATCTTATGTGGATATTGTGGACTCTGCAAGCATAGCAGGGCCTCCTTCCAGTGAAGCTAACATGGAAAGATTATTCCTACAAGGGTGGGCATGGTTACAGAGGCTGGAACAACAATGGGACATCCAATAGGCCCAATAACCTCAGTACCTCTTGAACAAAGAAGAGTTCATAATGGCCAAGCAAAGGGTTGTGGAGCTCAAACAGCACATCTTGAGTCTCAAGACTGAGTGGGATGCACAGGATCTTCAGCTCAAAACCTTTGAAGCCAACCTTACAGCTTACGAAGCACAAATTTCGAAGCTCAAGGAACAGAAACTAGCTGCAGAAGACAAAGCTATTCAGCTAGAAAAAGCTCAAGAGCCTCTGTATGCACAGATTACGGAGCTCACCTCGCAACTTGCGGATCTCAAGGCAAAGCACAGTCAGGATTCTGCTGCACACACTAACTAACTCCAAAAGCTGCAACACACTCTGGTCTTGGTGAAAGCCCGTGCATCTACTTTGGAGGATCAATTGACCACGCAAGTGGCTGGTCTGAAAGACAAAATTGCCGACGTGATGCCAAGGTGCAGGGCTGCGGAAACTAAGGTTCAAGTTGCTGAAAGACACCTTACGGAGCAATATACCAAAATTGAGGAGTTGCAAAAGGCCCTCCACGAACATGTTCCGATAGATTCTGTGTCCAAAGATATCCATGATGATAGATCCTTACCCGCTCCAAGGCCACCATTTGCACGCTTCAAGCATATTTGGCTAAGTCACAACAAATGGTCAAGGAATTGGATGACATCAACTGTGCGCATGAGCAGAGGTGCCAAAATCTTGCTGATTTCATTGTTGCTCTTTCGCAACTTCTTCCCCCTGCAACAGGTTTCAAAATGCATGCTGCACTCCGACAAGCCGAATTCTGGCTTAAGTGGTTGCAGCTAGTTGGTGTATGGGAGACTCCATTGCGCACAGATACACTCCTCGAACATTGGTCATATCTCTCTATTGAACACAAGACTCTATTTTGTACACTAGTTTATTTTAAATTCATTCTTTTGGAAGACCCAAATATTATTTATATGCTCACAGTTCAACCCATGGCATACGTCTATTATTACAGTCTTTCTCAGCGTGAGTTCTGCCAAAGTCACTCAGCTGCATATGATATTTGGAAGACTGCCTATGACAAGGAGGTACCTCGCAGAGATCATCATCGACCAGAGCAGATCATAGCAGAGATCATCCATCCGAAGCAGTAGAACCTCTATTTTGATTTTGCGGCACAAATCCGGCCGCAGAAATTCAGTGGCAGTAATTTGGTACAAGAGGAACGTTTAAAAAGCTAAGAAATTTCATCTGGACTGCATGGCATAACAGGGCCAAGGAGCATTCGGCAGTTGCCTGGGCAGGGCTTTTAGGATGCAACGCTTTCGTAGACAAAGCCGATTTGGATGCAAAACTCTATTGTGCTGATCTGGGTTTGATTTTGGGTTTAATTCATATGGGGCGTGGATTAGTGGGTTCAAATCCCACGATGCAACCGATTCTGTCCGAGGCAGAAGATTCTCTCCTGAATTTTTTTTCTGAGTGTCCGGCTCTTTCCGAGGCAGCCGATTGTTTGCTGGCTTTGTGTTGATTTTTTTTGGGGCATTCATGTGTTGAAGCCTCAAAGGCGAATGGTTATTTGATTTCCAGGGTTAAATCTGCCCCTGATCCGAGCGTGGGCATTCATCCAACCTTTTGTTCTGCTTGCTGCTTCTCTTTTTTCCTTTCCAGTGGTTCGTCATTGCGTATTTGACATTATTGTTCATATTTTTTATACATATATATCTACGGAGGGGAGCGCTCTGTTATACGGGGCTGTGAGGTGTAAATTCCTCACACCTTGATTATGGATAGTCACAAGAATATACCTGGATCCAATGATATGGCAAAAACAATGAGTGACCATTAAGATTAAGAATGCCATATATATTACGAACATAATGAAGATGGCATGATTTTGTACTTAGGGTAGGATGGCGGCGGCTACGCAAGGGAGTGCTAATGCGCTTCGAGAGGAGGGCAATGCTCTGTTCAAGGCTGGGAACTTCCTGAAGGCTGCTGCTGTTTATACTCAGGCTATCAAAGCCGATCCTTCAAATGCAGCTCTCTACAGGTTGCTATTATTTGTTATTTGTTATTTGTTATTGATGTATTTGTTGTTCTAGGTGCTGAAGAATGATTTTTTTGTCTTCTCTCATGCAACTGAAAGATTTGTTGGTTTGATTTAGTCATCTTCTTAACATTTCTTGCGCTCTGGGCTTGCAGTAATCGGTCAGCGGCATTTCTAAACCTTCTAAAAGTCACGAAAGCACTCTCAGATGCGGAAATGACAGTGAAGTTGAAACCCACATGGGAAAAGGTGCCAAACTAGTACGCTGTTACGTCTCATTTTTAATTTGAAATTCTAGGCTGTAAGAAATATATAATTTTAATTCACTTAGGATTGTTTGTGGAGGAACTGGTGTTGCAAATGTACATTGATCTCAGCCTTCGGCTATTCCCCCGAGTATAACGGTCTCCTAGCTGGGATGTTATAGAATGCTAATTACTGTTGATGCATTTGGGGTGCACGAGGAGAGTAAGAATATTGGATGTTATTTAGTTTAATGCCCGGGCAAAGATAGAATCCATTACCTTGTGGGCTTTCCATTGCTATATCTAAGACATGCTTATTTCAACTCTGGTTACCCTGCTGATTTCAAATTTTTTAAACCTAGTATCCAAGCCTTTGTTCCCAACGATTTGGGTGGTAAAATTTTCCAACATGCTAGTTGTTATAGATTCTTCTATTCACATGCTTATTGATAATGCAGGGACTTGCCATGAAGGGATAATAGCAGCAGGTTGTTGACTGTGGTTGCTAGGGCTATTTCAGGAAAGGATGTGCGTTGGAAGCCATGGAACGCTATGACGATGTGAGCCTACTTTTCAGCAAGCATATAAGAGATCGGATAAATGTCGTCCCAGCTATTGCTAAATCTTATCCATGATAAGGATGCTACTAAAAAAAACAATAGATCCTATAAAATCTGTTCCTTCCAAGGGAAGTTTTTAATATGATGTTATTGTAGGCCCTCCTAGCATATCGTGAAGCACTTGAACAAAATCCCCAAAGTAGTGAAGTGGCAACTAAGATCAAGCGCCTTTCTCAGCTAATAAGAGATCGGAAACGAGCTCGTGACAAACATGCAGCAATGTTTACAAACTCAAACGCTGAATCTGTTTTAGATCAACTGAAATGTGAACTGGTAAGATGAGCATCTTGCATTTGGTTTTATTCACAACCTATGTTTTGTTCTTAACGTTAGTTGTTTGTTATTATCTTACCTGTTGATATAATCCAAAATTCATTATCTAGCAAGCAGCGATGCCAGATGGAAAAGGTGAAAAGATATGGAGCTTCACAAAAGAAATTTTTGAAGATGCCTCCAAAGATTGTATTGATAGTAATGGAAAGTTGAAGCCAATAGTGCATTTCATGTTTGATGAAGCCAGCAAATCCTCAAAGGAGAGTGCACTAGTAGCTGTGGAAAAGGTGTTGTAGTATTATCATTTCAATAGTTATATCTTATTTTCTTCAAGTAATTTGAACTTTATGGTTCTTGATGATTATAGGCATTTGAATCCCCGGACACACTGTCAAGCTGTGTTTCTTTCTTAAGGCAGCATGCCGTTGATACTTCATCAGTGGCAGCCTGCCTGGTGGTTGCCAAGGATAGCATAGCCTTTCCACAGGTAGATTGCTTTGTGAAATCAACAGAATTGTCTTGTTATGTGGTATCTTATAAATAAGCCTATAGCAGTTATTAGCTCCTATATTTAACTGATGGTAGAATGACTCCTTGTAATTCACTTCTCTTACATGTTTTAGTGTGTCTTTGTTTTAAAAAACTTCAAATGGTCCATTCTAGGTTTGGAAGGGGCAAGGCAGTCGAAAGTGGAAGCACAGTCAAGCAGATGGATATTTTTTACAGCTGGAATCATCTTCATTTAGGAAATCTTGGTTTGTCCCTATTTTGTCTGAGAAGGGACGGACAATCTGCAGGTGCTTTATTATTAACCCATTTGGATTGCATTATTTTATCTGGTTGTGACAGTTTGGCTCTTCCTTTCAGGGAGCCTGAAGTGTTGGACGTTGATTTGCATGCTATTCTACCTCCACTCTTTAGATGAAGGAACACTACTTTTACTAAATTGGAAGCTTGTATATGGAACCTTTTAGGCCGTCTATTGAAGATTTATATTTTAACCAAGAATATTCCCTGTTTTGTTCGATGGCTAAAGCAAAGGTTACTCTACTTGTATTTTTTTACGTGCTGGATGATTGAGAACGTTTTGTGCACAGGCCAGTTATTTCTTACATTTTTTATCAACAAAGTGAATGCACAAAGCTGTAATCAGACTCGATGCAGCAAGAAATGGTCGTATGTATCCTTAGGCAAGCTCTTCTCAACTTTCAACAAGTAAGCTTGATTTACCACCCAACGGACCATTCGGCAGGCACCTCGCCACTAGTGTTACCGGAATCTTTCCTTAGGGAATGATCAAGGAAGGTGATACTCTTTAACGACAACAACTCAGGTCTCCTCAAACATACTACAACTAGGTTCTTCTCAGCCCTTCTCTATTCCCTTGCCAATAGCTGCAAGGAATGCACCATTTGGAAACTAGACTCCAAGAGCTTTCAACATTAGCACTGAAATTCAAGCTTTGGTTGTCCAGTTATGACTCCCTTTATGCGTATACAAGAATGTAAGGTGACATTCTCACGTGGAAGCAATGCCCAACTCTCACGCGGAAGCAATGCCAACTTGCGGAGGCGTTGCTAACACGTGAGAATGTCACCTAAAATCACTTAACATACACGTGAGAATGTCACCTAAAATCACTTAACATATATTTTGCGGGAGAATATTGACTAAACAATCACTTAACAAACACGTGAGAATGTCACCTAAAATCACTTAACATATATTTTGCGGGAGAATATTGACTAAACGTGCGGAATATTGGATAAATGTCTAGAAAAATTGAATGTAAAATTTATTTTACATTTCTTAAAAGAATCACTATTATGTGTCAACATACAAGTAGGCAGAATGTAATGTAAGTGGTTTTTACGTCTTTTTCTCTCTAAAAGGATAATTCCACTACCATTTAATACCATTGTCACTTAGAAGTAGCTCTACCTAAATAGGTTCACGCACATTCTCAAACCTCTTCACTACCTGGTATCTGAGAAGTGAAATTTGTTTTCTTTTCTTGAAGCCATTTTGAAGAATTTTGGATGATGTATAGAATGATCTTGTTTGATGCCGATTACATCAACCAATTACGCCGATTACATCAATCAATTACGAGCCATAAATGTTTGGGTTTCAAAAAAGTTTGTTCCCAAAATTTCAATTCAATTATATATTCACTACATTTGTGTTGGTGCATTTCTTGAAATTTGTGCCCCTCATAGAAGCATAACAATTACTAGCCAAAAATGTTAGGGTTTAAAAAAATTGTTTCCAAACTTTCAATTGTATATTCACTATATTTGTGTTGGTTGCGTTGGTTAGATCTTCGATATGTGCCCCTCATAGTAGCATGGACACGCCAAGTTATATACATACCCCTAATAAACAATGTTGGTTGGGTCTATCATAGAATATGAGGTATAGCGTCATGTTGGTTGCTCTAGAAAGAATGACACCATTGAAAAGCAACCACTCCAGAAGGTTCATCTAAAGAGCTTGATCTTAATCTATTTGGTATACATCTAACAAATCAGATAGAGGTCTTCTCAGTTGTTCAAAAGCAGTTAACCAAAGAATAGGGATATCAATATAGAAATTCGCATGGAACCATATGACGCTTATTTGATTGATCCCTCGAACATTGGATGGATATTGTCCATTCTATCTCCAGATAAAGATAGCCATTCAAACTAGGGAATGACTTCAACCATACGTGAATGAAGGGATGTTTCAACTGCTGCGCAAGGATGCAATAGCTATAACCTATCGTATTCAGAGGTTCTTTAAGCTTTGCACAAAAAAGTCAACACATTTGAGAGGTGGATGCTGAGAATTAAAAAATTGAAGAAATGCGCCTCTGATATAATTCAAACCTAGAAAACTCAGTGGCTTTGCAAGGCAAGGCCTACAGGAAAATGTATGGACACTCAAACGATGATATCTCGAGTTATACTGATCATTTTCACATGCTTTTTTGAAGGAGAAACCATAAAAAAAACTTGTTGTGACATGTGGAATAAATGGGTTCAATTTAGATCTGGGATGATTGGAAAAATTGGGTTCAAAGTGGACACAAAATTTGGCCAGTGCACTTCCTTGAGACAGAAAAATGTATGCACACTCAAATAATGATATCTCGGGTTACACTAATCATTTTCACATGATTTTTGAAGAAGAAATCAGACAAAATTTGTGGTGACATGTGGGAAAAAATTTGGCTCACTTTGAATCGAGATGACTGAGAAAAACGTTCTCAGGGTGGATGAAATTTTCTGTCAATGAGCTGTAAGGAAAAAACAGCAAGCAATTTTTTGAATCTTGTTTTTTATCAGGGTTTTTTGTGTGATTTCAACTCCTACAAGGCTGAATAGGATCTGAGAAACAAATGGATTTGAGACAAAAGGGAAAAACTGTCACAGATTTTGAAACATGAAAGTGCATAAATTTGCATAAGTCATGCAAAACATAATTCAGAAGAGGGCTTCCATTGATATCAGGGCACAAATAGTCATAACAAGAATGCTCATGCCAAATTGATCCTGAAACGTGAGAAAATCAAGTAGAATCACAAATCACATGGAGGTTTGATTACTAAACAATGTTTACAACTAATAGAAGATCAAAATCATCAAAAACAGTCTATATCCTACTCCAAAGGACCTTCCGTGCTCTTGGGCTTTCTCCCCTCTTTCAGCTCTTTTGCGTCCTTTTTTACACGCTTGTCTCAAATCCTATTTGTCTTGAGCATCTTTTATGTAGTCTCCATCTTCTTATGGGCACTGCCTCCTGCAAATTCTATCGCATGTTTTCGCTCTTTTTCAATTTCTCTACCAACTTTCGACATCAAACACTAGTCGCCACAGTTGTTGAACCATAGAGGATTGTAACGGGCCTGTAACCCATGGGAGATAGACTCGTTGCCTGGGGCACTCGAGTAGATCTTGGTGGTCGTTCCCGAGACCTCGATAAATGGGTAGAAGCGACTACTCATAACAGCATCCAGATGTTTTGCCCAATTGGTTAAGGGCATGTCGGGTAGGAACGTTACATTTGGTATTAGAGCAGGGCTTGAGTTCGAGTCTCCATGGGGGCCGGTTGTGACCTTGTATAGCGTTGGACGTTCTGGTCTTGGTGATGCTCGAGGACGAGCATGGTTCTAGTGGGATAGATTGTAACGGGCCCGTAACCCATGGGAGATAGGCTCGTTGTCTGGGGCGCTCGAGTAGATCTTGGTGGTCGTTCCCGAG
>JAANSK020275614.1:0-11330 GCA_011763485.2 Isoetes engelmannii
TACAGGTATGTATACCGTATCATACCTGACACGTCACCCCAGGGTGCGGACCTTGCGAGCCCTACGGGCTCGCCAGGCCCTTACCCCGCGAAATAGCCTGCCCCTTAACATTAACCCTATCTTACTGTTATAACAAGAGAAGGGGTGATCATGATATGAAACAAGGTATGGAGCGGCATGTGCAGACCTTGAATTTTGGTAGTAACTGATATTCCTATTATGATTTGAAGAGCTGAATGATTGTGTACAACTACTAGACGGTGATTGGCATATTGAGACCAGATCGCGGTGGTGCTGCATGGTAGGCAGAGCCAAGGTACAAACACGTTTCTAGAATATGCATATTGTGCAAAAGAGAGAGAGATGCGTGCCACACATGAGTATGGAGTAGTAGTGTTCATGATTGTCAATCCCAGATCTTCAAGCCCCACAACGTGCCTCGTCTTCGTATCCTCTCAAAAAAAAAAAAAAGAACTATTACTTACAAAAAAAAAAAGGGAACTATTCTAGAAAAAAGTTCAAATCCAATAAACAAAAAAAAAACATAACGGTAACAAAAAACCATAGACAAGACATGCCCTGTCCGACTATCCAATATTTTTTTTGTCCGTTACCATAGGACGATTTTGATCCAATAGATAGCTGCCACGTTGCAACCATGGCTTACTAACGGATCTTTTTGTAAGCATATAATTCACGGCGGAGGAATATTCCGGTTGCGTGTTCTAGACGGTTTTGAACAGAAACGCGCGCAGCAGACACGGTAATGTAGCTTGCCTTCTCAGATCCTTCTGAAGCAGAAGGAGGGCGCCGATTGACCGGATCGAATCCGGCACGGCTCTGCCCACTAAATCTTGCGTTTCTTACCTCCCCCAAATCAATTCCATTGTTTCTGGCCTGTTTCATCCCCTTTTAAGGGGATCTTCTTTTTGTTCTCATTAAAATCTTGCAGCATTTCCATCGCCCGACCTGCCCAATTCACCTTCTCAGCTTCTCATGGTTTTTCCGATCGACACATCAATATTGCTCTCAGTTTTCTGAGCCCAGGGTGCAAATTCTGTGTTTTTCGATACCATTATGTTGCAAGGAAGAATGAGAAGCAAAAATAATGGCGGGGCTTCCGTTTCTCTCATGCTTGGGCTTTGTATTGCAAGTTTTTGTTTTGGAACACTTTTCACTAACAGGTATTGCATAAGATCCCTGGGCTGATCTTACAAGAAAGTCCTCTGCTTCGTGTAATCTGATCAGAGGTTTTGATTCTATGCAGAGTGTGGAATACGCCAGAGGAGAAAGATTTAATCAAAGTGAATACTCAGCCATCTAAACAAGAGCATCTGCAAATTGTATCAGAAATCCAGTGTGATACGTCAAAGCCTGTTAGTAACAAAATTCGGACTGCCATACCTATGTTTATTCATATTTTTTAATTCTTGTCTTAAGCCCTTTTCTATGTCAATTTGCAGAAGCCAGTTAGTGGGGAGTCAGGCCCAAAAGACGTGCTAGATGAGGTTTCAAGAACTCACGATGCAATAAGGTGAGGCCTTGGATTTGGACAAGGATGAATGTATCAACAATTTTTCTATATAGATTGAATCATACTATATATATATCCATCTAAAGAAGTAGCAGGGCACATAACAGGAACCTTGACAAAACAATATCATCCTTAGAAATGGAACTGGCAGCAAGTCGAGCAGCTCAAGTTAGTTTCAATGGTCCCAGTGACAAACCTGCAGTTGAATCTGCTGAGGCCAGGCCCAGGGCTTTTGTTGTTGTTGGAATAAACACCGCCTTTAGCAGCCGAAAGAGAAGAGATTCTGTTCGTGAAACTTGGATGCCAAGAGGTTTTCTTTCTCTTTAGAATCATCTTGCTAGCATATGTTTCAACATCTTGTTCCAAGTTAATTAACCCTTTGCATCTCATTTCTGGCAGGGGAAAAGCTTAAACAGCTAGAGACAGAGAAAGGCATTGTTGTTAGATTTGTCATTGGTCATAGGTAATGCTTATAAGATTACCATACTGGATTAGACAAAGTTGCAAAATTTGTTTCTAAATCTTGTTGCTTGGCTCTGTAGTGCAACTCCAGGTGGTATATTAGATCGGGCAATTGATGCAGAAGATGCTCAACATGGAGATTTCTTAAGACTGGTAAGCTTCATCTACTACACATTTGAGGTTTCTTATCAGTTTAAGGCTTTTTACATGCATTAAGTTGCTAATGTCGGATTTTCCGCCATAGGACCATGTTGAGGGCTATCATGAATTATCTGCAAAGACCAGAACGTATTTCTCAACAGCTGTGTCTAAATGGGATGCTGATTTTTATGTAAAGGTTGATGATGATATTCATGTGAACTTAGGTAAGGTTCATTCGCCCTGAAGATTTTAAAATGTTATCATGCAAACTGTAGGTTGATTTGTATTCTTTGAGTGTGCAGGAATGCTGGCAACAACATTGGCCAGACATCGGTCGAAACCTAGAGTGTACATGGGTTGCATGAAATCAGGGCCTGTTCTTGCACAAAAGTATGCATGGCTGAGAGTGCTTTGTTTCCTCTGACTTCCACAAAATATGGGTTTTATTAAGTTTGTCGCTAACCTTGTGCAGAGGAGTGAAGTACCATGAACCTGAAGCTTGGAAATTTGGTGAAGATGGCAACAAGTATTTCAGACATGCAACAGGGCAGCTATATGCCATTTCAAGAGACTTGGCCACTTATATTTCAATTAATCAGTATGTTTCTGATTTCTCGTGGGCATTTCACATCCATAATCACTTGATAACTTATCTAATTTATTTGCTTGCAGACCAATCCTACACAAGTATGCCAATGAGGATGTTTCACTAGGTGCATGGTTCATTGGTTTGGATGTTCAACATATTGATGATAGGAGCCTATGCTGCGGTACTCCTCCGGGTATGTCATGATTCAACCATAATTCTTCTAACAATGGATTGTGTTTGTGTTTATGCTTGTTGAAATGCTAATATATTCCTGCAGTTACGTTATGATTCAAGAATGTTTCTTCAAGCATGAATTATGCATTTACTTATGTTTGTTGGAATTCTAATGCAGACTGTGAATGGAAGGCACAGGCAGGAAATGTTTGTGTGGCATCTTTTGATTGGAGTTGCAGTGGAATCTGTAAATCAGTAGAAAGAATGAAAGATGTTCATCAAAGATGTGGAGAGGGAGATGGTGCTGTCTGGAGCGCACTCTTCGAGTAGATTCAACTAGGCGGCAGACTAACAATATTCTTTATTCTTTACTAATAACCTGTCAAGCTTGGTTCTGATATTCCTATACCAAGTCTGGGGTGAGGACAGAAAGGAGCTACCTTATCTTGTTAGCTCCTGCTAACGTATTACTATGGGTTGGAGTTGTGCTGCAACTAATGTGATTTCATATATTGGTGAAGCGGCCCTAACCATTACTTTAAGGCACAGACTTTTTGCAGATTGTCCCGCCAATCATTTTAGTATGCCTTACAAAAGGCTAATCTTGTACACTAACATTTCTCTGTGCTTCAGAGAAGAAATGTTCCTTTTGATCCTTGTTGAAGGACCAATTTCTGATACTATTTGTTAACTACCTTATCTCTTATAATCCAAAATGGTAATGAAGGAATTTGGCCTCTCGTCGGTATTTATGATTATATAGAGCTTTCAAGCCATTGATCTATGATGGATAACTTTGAATATGTCTTTACATTACAGGATAATAAATGAATGCATGCACTAGCACATTTTAGACCATCGTGATCCATAAGGCAAAGAAATATATAAAGTAAAATCTTTTGGGGTTCGTTGATTCATGGAATTGAACTCAAGAAATGGGACAACAGCCACAAGCGTTAACCAACTAGCCATTGAACAATTGCTCTTTTTTTATGCCAAGTTTACCCACTTGGTCCTAGATTGAAAACAAGGATATCCAGGCCCCATTGGCTAGTGATGGGACAAACTATAAAAACCTAACAAGTATATTTTCTGTATAATTTAAGCTGGCCGGAAAGGGTCTATGAAAACCTAGATCTTAACCGGAAAAATACAAAGAAACCCACAAATTTTGACCGGAAAACTTCCTGGAAATTTTTTTCCGTATTGGTAATTCTCAATTTTAACGGGTAGTCTGCTAGTTTTCCTAGAAATTTGGCACACACTGGTGAGAACTCCCATAATTGATGTCTTTATACATATTGAAATAACAATACAAATAAAAATGGATCCTGCAATTATTCCCACGAGTAATATACACCACAAACAATCCCTCTTATCAGGGTGCATGTTACATTGGGAACCATAAATAGGGGGAGACAAGTGAAAAAGATACTTTGATCTTTGATATCAGGTGCGTGTTACATTGGGAACCATAAATAGGAGGAGACAAGTGAAAAGGATACTTTGATCTGTGGGTATCGTAGGTTTGGCTGGGACACAGACACTCAATCTGATTTTGAAGAAGCCCGAAGCAAAATTGAAGAGCTTAGTGGAGGGTTGGTGATCTATTTTGCTACAGCTAACATCCAAAGAAGTGAAAGTGAATCGATGAAATGAAATTGAAAAAGGACAACATATACCATTAAGAAGAGTGGACTTCATGTCCTCTAGGTGCAGTCACTTTCAAGGAATTAGCTCCTCTGTACAAGAATCTTCATCATTCAGCGTTCTATGTACTACTTAATGTAAGGTACTACTGCAATTATTTTGGAGCTTTGGCCTTCCAGTTTTTTAATACATGATGTATATATAATGTCACAATGAGCGTTGAGACGACTATACAAGTATTATACTTGTATGTAGAAAGATGGTCGTCACACAGATGCAAGAAATAATTGCAGAACACAGGGCTTGAACTTGCAACCTCATAGTTGCGAGACACACACCTTTGCCAAGTAAGTTAAGAACCAAGTGAGCTAAGATTTCCTTCAATCTCGTTGCTAGCCCATATACTTTATTAGTCTTGGATCTACCTAGCTCGAGTTGCATAATCCACAGATCGACTGGTAACCTTTCATTCCTATGTATTGGTTCTATAGCTCTACTTCAAGTTCATCTGCAGTTCTTGCCTTTGAGCCAATACTTACTCCAGTACTATCATATGTTCCTGATCTCACTCTTGTCTGTGCTTCAGTTCTAATTTCTACCGGGTCCTAATCCTAATCCTATCCCTGCTTCAATTCATGTTCCACATTCTGCTCATGTTTCGGAAGATGTAGTTCTTGTTCCTGCTTCTAGCGTTGTCCAGGTTCCTGTTCCTGTGGAGATTTCTTCATCCCAATCATGCCCTTAGTTCCGAATCTCGAAGATTTCTCTTCACCAGTTTATTAAACCTGGAAGGCAAGGTCACAATTTAGTATTTGTAGTTCAGATTCATCCTTCGACTAGCTCTACACTGGTCAAGTCTTTTCCAATGGTCCCAATTAAATATGGCATTCTTTTTTTTACGTTTTTGACAAAGTCAAGGCTAGCAAGCTTTCAAAGCATCGTCTATATGATTGTCCTATTTATCTGTAGCCCAAGACAGTGCCACCATATGGTCCTATATATGGTTGATCTCTCGTTGAGTTGGAGGTCTTGCGGGATTGTATTGAGGAGAATCTTGCTACTAGCTTCATTCAACATTCTCGATCCCCTGCTGGAGCACCAATTTTCTTTGTTAAAAACGCGGTGGGCTAGGCCTAATACCCTAGCACTGCATGTGGCTAAGGTATGGGCTCGATGCCTCTTGGCTGGTGAGGCCTTCAATGAGGTTGAAGACATGTACGAGCATTGGCTCTCTAGATCACCTGCTATTGGCATGGATCCTTTGGAGGAGAGTGATCTCCTCCTGCCTCATCGAGACTGGAGAGATACAACCCATGAATAACCCCTTTGGCTATGCCCCCTGCAGGCTACGATCTGGCCCCAAGATTTAAAGTATGCACTACCCAATGACCATGTTCCGTATAAGCCAAATCCATTTGCCACGAATTCTATATGCATTGACCTCTAGAGACCCTAAGTCGTCAGTCATACCTTGAGTCTGAGCCTTGTGTAGGATTTGCCATTGTCACTTATGTTGTTATGCTATTTTATTGTGATGTTATAGTGATTCCCACCCTTCGAGGTGGATATGTATGATTCGACGCTTTCGCATGATAGGATGGTCCTAGGGAGACGGAATGAATGACACATCCATTCCTCCCACATAGGATCCTTGACACCATCAAGGACCCACGTCAGCTAGACAACCTTTCGTTGGCAGCATGGCCTATGGGAGGGAATCTCCGATTTGTGTATGATGGGAGCATCGTATATGAACAGGGGATGTCAACGGTATCAGAGCAACGATCTTGGTTGACCAAGATCGAGCACTGGCCAATTACCTGTTAGTACTAATTTTTTTTACTGAGCCAGGGCCCAACGACTCCCAAATAGTGCCTATGGCCCTTATGAAATTCTCATAAGCCCGTTTGGAGCACGGTGATAGTCATCTACCTAATTTAGGCTAAAAGTATCTAGAAAATAGTAAATACGTAGGCAAATCTAGCTTAAAAAAATTAATTAAGTTTGTTTATGTAGTTAAAACACAAAAAATGTAACTTATAGAACATTTCGAACCCACGAGTCTTAGCTAGTGGGAATGGCACTTCAGAGATTCTCATAAGCCTATTTCGCGTACGGTGAGAGTCGTCTCACCTTTATTATCCGTTCCCTCTCTCGGTAAACCTTATTTCGGGTAAACCTTACACAATCATAATGACCATGCCGTTGGACAAGTCCTCCTTGTCAGCCGGTCTGGGCAGCCACCCACATCGCAGGCGGGCTCTTATGCACAGGCTGCATTAATTGAAAATTAATGAGGCTAAACTAGAATCATCACTAAAAAGATGTTAGGGTCTCTACCCCCCTTTCCAATACATAGGAGTGCGAACATATCATCCATCATAGAATCCAAATGCATTGAAATAACAGAATATAACATGAATCTAACCTAAACATACATAGTTAGAGTTCATTGGTCAGTTCTTGGCATCTATGGATCAGATAGTGTCAAGAATGGCCAATGGCTGGCTCTACTTGATCTAAGAATCGAACAATAGCCGGCGATACCTACCGCATCCTTGGTTGGCTGGCATTCCCCAGAAGGCGTCCATGGCAGCTATTGTCGGATGGGGGTCGGATGATGCTTGAAGCGACTTGAGGTGACTGCTGGCGCAGATCCCAAGGCTGAGGCGATTGCTACTACTGGGCACGGCTTCCAACGCTGGTACTGATAACGATGCTCCAAAAAGTGGGCACTTTAAGGGTATGCATCATGTGGCATTTAGCTTATATTCACATGTTGCAACATGTGCAATATATTGGGGGTCTAGGGGTTGCGCCCCAATGGGGTACCCAATGATGACTAAGGTGTACATCTCGTAGCGTAGGACATGCATTAATGACATGGCGATATATATAATATACATATTTTTACCGTATATTATTTTGGAACGTCACAGTTACCAGGAATGAATATAGATTTTGTGACAATTTAGAACCAAACCAAGTGCATAAAGTTTCAAAATCCAAGGGATCCAGATGGCAAACCGGTCGTTGTTAAACATCTCGACACTATGATGGATCAACTTGGCATCCAAAAGAAAGAGAACATCATAATAGTAGATGATATGCTTTTAAATGCTTCTATAATCAAGGTCAGGCTTTAAATCCTCCAAGTTATACTCCACTAGATTACTCAAGAGATGAGTTTCTAGTACTATTCATGTCCATCATGAGTGGGTTGGCTGCTAGCGAAACAGTAGCATATGTTGTCAAAGCGCATCCAGAATTTGATAGGTCTAAGGACATGAACCCTATCTTGAGTCTTATATGACAAAAAGGGACTAGTCCCTAGTCCCTCCATGATGTAATCTTCATATCAAGTGAATACAATATAAAAATGGTTCTGTGAATATTGATCCGTTGTTGTCTAGAAATGTTAATCAAACAACACTTTCCTCACAATAAATAAAAGAAAAAGTTAAAACACCTAGTAAATATTAACTTGCACTCTTGCAAAACAGGATCTCACACACCATAACACTATATTGAAAAAGGTGTATGCAAAAGGGCATGCTTTTGGAACAGACATAAATCCAATTGAAATGAATGATAGTTAAAAGTTGTTTGTCAATCCACGACAATATTGGATTGTGCGGGACCCATAGAGATGCCATGAGGAGTGATTTGATAACCAGTATTGCTGATCGAACTGGTTGCAGAGTTTTTCCAGAAAGAGATGGGGGAGTCTCGTATGATTATAATCCGAGCAGAGAGAGCAGGCCTATACAGGGGCAGAGCGAGACATATCAACATCACGCTGAGGGACTCGATAGCGAAGCAGAGAGTACTTCAGAAAGCAGAATGGTCGAGATGTGGAGTCAAAGTGATAGAATCCAGAACAAAGAAGCAGAGGGAAGAAATAACACAAGAGCTAAAGAAACTGATGCAAATGAGAAATGACGGGATAAGAGCCCGATTGCAAAATGGCAGGGTATCTGTCAAAGGTACAGAAGGGGATGGTGTCTCAGAAACACCGACCTAAGTCGATCCGACACCAGTGGCCAGGACAGAGGAGTCTGTCAGTGGAATAGGGAAGGATATGGAGAGGGGTATAGTAGGGATCCAAGAAGATGGGCAAATGGTAAAAGGAAGAAGAGCCAGGGACACGAAGAGAGAACAAGAGCAGGAAATGACAGTTCTTGGAAGTCAAAATAGTCAGAACAAGCAGAAAGGGGTGGGGCGGGTCGCAAAGAGCCGAGGCGGGCAGTTTGGGATCGGGGAACTCATCGGGCGAGGGGAGGGGATGAGGGGGGTAGAGGAGGAGAGAAAGGATTAGAGAAGTCGGGAACTTACAATAAGTTTCTGGAACTGCAGTGGTTACCCGTGGAATGATGGAGAAGGGCTCTCACAATTAGGGAACGAAGACGTGATATGCCTAGTAGAAACTTCGGAATATCAGGAGAAAAGACTGTCGGAGACCCAAGGGTTCCCATTGCTATCAGCATGGAAATGGAAGCGCCCGATGAGTGGAAGAGGGACAGCAGGAATCTGGGATATAACACAGGAATCAAAAGAACATGGAAACAAGGTTTGGAGGGAAGATGAAAAATAGCAATAAAGAACTATTATGGTATGCAATCGGTCTGTGCTGAGCATATCATCATGGACTGGGGGATGAAAGTACAAATGTTTAACGTGACATTGGCACCAGCAATGCTCTACGGAGTAGAAGTCTGGGGTTGCAGCACCTCGAATATACAATGGCTCAAGGTGGAGAAAATAATTAAGTACTTTCAGTACGGAGAACTAAGAATAAGACGGTCAACCCCTGCATCAATAATGCTATATGAAACAGGGATAATACCTTTCGAAATTTTAGGCTTGGACATGACAATTTCCTTCCTGACTAGGAACATGAATTACCGATCCAGGAACAAACTAGCACGGCATGCAATAGACACATCTAGGGAAATAACTGAAAACATGGAGGGAGGATGGATCTCAGAGTTGGAAGACTGTGCAGGAAAGTTGGGTTTAGACTAGAAGTGGACAACATAAGGATTCAGGGGGAGAAGTCTGAGGTCAGGACCCGAATGATCTCTAAATGGATTGAAAATCAGACGGATGCTAAATTGAGGCTATATAGAGAAGTTATGAATGTAGAAGGGAAAACGGGGCAAGACATCTGCACGGACAACAATACACAAAAGCTACAAGAGTAATACTACACATATTTAGGGCAAAAAATTACAAACTGGAGATAGAAAGTAGAAGATGGAAAAAACCCAAAAAACCAAGAGAAAAAAGGATCTGTCAACTCTACTACATGAAAAATAGAGGACGAGAGACACGTATGGAACATGTGTCCGGTGTATGCTGGAATAAGGGCCAAATGGAAACAGGTAAATTGGGAAGCTTCAGTGGATAAAGCCACCACAGACACAGGGGCTGCAAAATGGACTGCCTCAGCACTGAAGGAAATTCTAGAAGAACATGACAAGGAAGGTCAAAAGATTGAAAAGGTTGTTGTTGCGTCAGGGTATACCGATGAGAGTGAGATGGTTTTTTTCCCACCCACACTGTGAGAGGCAGGTTTTTTTATGTCATCAAATGCTAATCTGTGACTGCAATTACAGTCGCCCTTTTAAATAAACATTTCAAACCTTAGGTGTTCGAAGCTGTGCTCACACCATGTAACCACAAGTCAGAGGGCTTCATGAGTCTAAGATGACGTTAAAATCTATTCTAATCTATTCTATTCTATTCTATTCTATTCTATTCTATTCTAATCAATTAACTCTCCAGATACAACACAAAAATAGTGGAGCGGGCATTTCTTGATTTAAAATGAATGACTATAACTGTTTCAAATTAACTTTAAGGATAGATTTCGTACTAATATAGCTACCTTCCAAATATTTTCTTGCTTCAATTGACGCCCAGAAGTAAAAAGAGTTGTTTGATATACATGCTCAACCATCTATAGATCTCAACAAGTTTTTTTATTCTATTGATTCATGCAATAATGAAATTGCAAATGATGGTTTGGTCGCTCTTCCAGAAACAAGAAATCTTTGCCGCTTTAAAGTCCATGGCTTCTAGAAAAGGCCTTGGGCCAGATGGCTTCCCACCCGAGTTCTACATAGAATTTTGGGACATAATGCAGGATGCTATCACAACTTTTATGCAGGGAGCTTGGATAGCTGATTGCCTCCATCCTGCAGTTAATGCTGGTCTAATTGCTTTAGTGCCCAAGGTGGACAAGCCTCCGGGTTTTTTGGATTGGAGACCTATTTCACTAACCAATACCAGCTACAAAATCTTGGCTAAGTTATTGGCCAATAGAATGAAGCCAACCTTGAACAAGATAATCAGCCCTATTCAAACTGCTTTCCTTCCCTCCATAAGCATCCTCGACAATTTTATTGGAGCATAAGAAGGATTGCATTGGAGTAAAGTCAGCAATCATAACTGTATACTACTCAAACTAGATTTCAGGAGAGCCTTTGCTACTATCCATTGGAATTTTTTGCATAAGGCTTGAAACATCTTGGCTTTTCTCAACAGGTAATAAACTTGGTCCATGCTTTCAGTAAGGAAGCTAGGTCTGATGTTCTAGTCAATAGCTCTCCCTCACGATTCTTTCCATGTAAAAGAGGGGTTAGGCAGGGTTGCCCTTTGGCACCCTACCTTTTTCTTATTGTAGTAAAATTGGTGACGAAAACTGTTGCCAAGCTTCAACAAAATGGGAGAATAAACTGCTGCAAATGCCTGATGATGGTAATTTTATTTCTCTAA
>JAANSK020275625.1:0-11329 GCA_011763485.2 Isoetes engelmannii
AGAAGAAGAAGAAGAAGAAGAAGAAGAAGAAGAAGAAGAAGAAGAAGAAGAAGAAGAAGAAGAAGAAGAAGAAGAACAGATTATTCCTTTTGGGTCTCGAACAGGGAGATGATGACGTGGTATGAAATTCAAATAACCGGCACTCATTAATCGCGTTCCCGCAATTTTCGCTTCGCTATGCACCATCCGATTCCACCACAAACAAGGTACACAAATGTGGCGTCAAAATGCACGTTTTTTAGACACCTTAGCGTGCTTTTATCCTGCAAGACATGTTGAACTCTTGAACTCTAAGCTTAAAGGCTTGGATCTAGTCAAACATATTTTATGACTAAAAGCTAAGAAATCTTCATTTCACTAGCTCCTTAGTAAGTCAATACATACATGTATAACCTAGGAGCACCACACAAAGACCCTGTAATGATCCAACATCATCCTGCTTGAATGCTCTAGTCTATGATGCTGTTGATGATGTCTATATAATGTACACTAGCTGATTCTTCGTGTACCAACATGTGTAGGCTTGGTTGGTTTTAGCTCTTTATTGACTTGTCAATGCTCCGATTCGTATTGTTAGGACTGGATAATGATCATGGACAAATGCTGCATAGAGCTTTTAATATAGCATTCTAGGCAATATAGAAACATCATTGTGATGTGACTCTAAGTGGGCACAGAATCTCCATAATGCAACTGAAAATTCCTAAAGATAGAAGTTGCATTGATGGCATTATCGACTAAAAGAAAGAAAGATGCCAGAGTAGGATGCAATTGATGCCAATAACAGTGGTGCAAGGTGTGGAAAAGGAGTTGCTTTTCTCAATGGGACATGTCCACTGAAGAAGATAGGTTTATCTTATAGTATTTACGATATGAATACGGTAGCTCGGGGGTGTTGTGTAAGTTTGGCAACATTATGGCAAGGCAAGACAATGTAATGGCAATATTATGACAAGGGATCATTGATGTAAATAATATCTATTATTTACTAGCTTAAGGTTAGAATGAAGGTTAAAAGTCTAAATTAAACCTTACGTCTAAATTATCCTTATTGCTCAAAACGGCCCTTTTGAGAAAATGACGATCTGTTATAAACTTTCCTACAGACTCGACCAGGAGGAGACATCACCAATAGCTCCTTATCTGCATCGAACTCAGCTTCAACAGCATCGGTTACTGCTGCGGCACTCCAGATTCTGCAATTCGGCTCTTCTGCACCAGTTTTCGGCAATCCAAGACTTCGAGAGATACTTACGCGTCTCTTGGATAATCCTTTCCGGATCTTAAGAATTCTTGCCAGAGAATTTCCATTGCCTTTAGCCTTGCTATAACTTGCCAGTTCCTAGAACCTGGAGATCCAGTTGGGTGGAGAACTATCTTTTCTTTTCCTTGTATTCTGGATTATTCTCTAGTTTTTGTTGAACTAGAGCGGATTCAGAAGGAGTTATTGGAGTAACTTGTATCAATTGGTACCAGAGTCTGACACTTCTGCACCGGTACGACATCTATGGCATCTAATTCTGGACCAGCAGATGCAGAGGCTTACTGGAAAGCAATCACCTCTACTTATTCGGCAACACATCAGATGGGAATTTCCATGTCAAAGTCTCAGGATCAAGCAATAAGGAAATTAGAATATCTTGTTGTTGTGTTGGGTTATATGAGAGAGGAATTGATGCAGAAAATGAGAATTCTTGCATCATCTACCAATCCTGCAGCACCTAATAATCCTCTTGCAGCTCCTAACAATCCTGCAAAATCTAGTAATCCTCCATTAAATCCTCATCCTGAACAAGTAGCTCCGTTACCTGCTAAACCAGCACCCATTAATCTGCCGCCACCTACAGAAGAAGATGTTCTTCCCATTAAGAAGTCTAAGTGTAAGTGGTTGGAGAAATCTGACATCGTTACTTGCTGAACCAGCACCCATTAATCCACTGCCACCTACAGAAGAAGATGTTATTCCCACTAAGAAATCTAAGTCTAAGTGGTTGGAGAAATCTGACATGCCTTCTTTCCGAGGATACCCAACCTAAGCCCACACAGGTCATCGGATTTCTGAGTACTTGGGAATTGTTTTTAAAGAGAGTTGACGCAATAGAGGAAGAGAAATTAGGCGCCATGGACATATATATGAAAGCAACTGCACAACTTTGGTAGTAATGAAGAAAATGTTTGGAGCCCATGATAAACAGTTGGGAAGATTTTAGAATAGAGTTTGAAGCATCCAGATTACTATCAAGTAAATCAAATAGAATGGAATCATATTCAGTAGTCAGAAAAGGAAACTGTAAATGATTATACCATTATTTGGGCTGCGCAGATAAAAAACATGGACGCATCAGAATTAACAAGGAAGTACATCAATGGATTACGTTTGGATATGTTCAACGAAGTGAGCTATTCAAGACCTAAGGATTTAAGAGATGCCATCACATATGCATCAGCTGCTGAGCTAAAGATTAATCCAAAAGCAAAGAGAAGCTATACATAGCAACCATATTCCAATCCATATGAGGATAACGAGGGAAAGAGAAGAAGACGAAAAGAAATGGAAGTAGAACCTTCTGAGAATCCATCTGAACAAAAGAAGGGAAGTATGGGCAAGCCGAAGGATATAAAATGTTTTCGTTGTGGTGGAAATGATTTCCAACGATATTGTACTGCTCTGCAACCTAAGAAAAGTATTGGAGCGAAGATGCACAATGTGCATATAGAAGAAATTGTTGCGGACAATTCTAAAGTTGAAAACATTAAATTTTGAAAAGAAAGCAGTTCATGTTGCGCATATGGAGCAAGAGAAGGGTAAATTGCAGATTGGTTACCATTCATCTGGTAAATAGTAGTTTATTAATAATTGTATTTAGAATCTTCAAATGTTTTGGTTTCCGGATTGTGCCACTAGTATATGCACACTATTATGGTTGGTGCCATAAGTGTTGTTATTATAAGGATGTTATTGTTTGAGGTTGGTGCTTCAACAAGAACCTTACTTATATCTTGAACCTTATCCATCCTTTGAGTTTAGAAACTTGCTTCCCGTTAGTATAATTTAAATCCTTGTAGATAGACTCAATCATGTAACTTAATTGTGATTCCTAGCCACAATCACTATGATCATAACAGATAGTTGGTGTTATTTGTGAGATCATAAGCCTAGCCTATGGATCCTAAAATTGATTGAGTTGGTGCTCATGTACAATGGGAATGAGTTGATGCTCATGAGACTCAAATTAAATTGGTGTTTAATTTGTGGTTACAACTGTGGTCAGTTGCTTCTCGAAAGGGAAGAATCGATATGAATACAGTAGCTCGGGGGTGTGGTCTCGGTATAGGTGTGTAAGTTTCGCAACATTATGGCAAGGCAAGGCAATGTAATGGCAATATTATGGCAAGGGATCATTGACGTAAATAATATCACTATTATTTACTAAGTTAAGGTTAGAATAAAGGTTAAAAGCCTAAATTAAACCTTACGTCTAAATTATCCTTATGGCTCAAACCGGCCCTTTTGAGAAAAGGACGATCTGTTATAAACTTTCCTATAGACCTGACCAGGAGGAGACATCGGCAACAACTCCTTATCTACATCGAATTCAGCTTCAACAGCATCAGTTGCTGCTCCAGCACTCCAGATTCTGCAATTTGGCTCTTCTGCACCAGTTTATGGCAATCCAAGACTTCAAGAGATTCTTACCCATCTCTTGGACAATCCTTTCCTATCTTAAGACCAGTTGGGTGGAGAATCACCTTTTCTTTTCCTTGTATTCTGGATCATTCTCTAGTTTTGTTGAACTAAAGCAGATTCGGAAGGAGTTATTGGAGTAACTCGTATCAACCTAGATGGTGCGTTACATGTGCTGTTGAGTTCCTCTTCATTTTATTGTTGGCTAAAATCCTTCGTTTGGAAGAGCGACAGGTAGTTCCAAACCACAAAAAGACATGGATTTAAAAGCTGATTCTATCGATTCCAATCCTTGCGCTGTTCATACTAGTAGTTTACTCGCGCTCCCAATGAACGCACTCATAAATGTTGGCAGCATATTAAGTGCTGCATTGCTGTGTTCATTTGTTCCCAACAAGGGCTTAGCACGGTGTCTTGCTCGGCTGCATTTTATCAGGGATTACAATGGAGGGCAGCAGGGATTCTTGTTACCTCCCTTAGTAGGAGTGGGCTTTACAATGTATCTCTCTAGCCGTCTCTCTGTGACACTGTCGTTTGATTATTTGTTGAGCTCCATTGCACAAAGAGACATTAGATTTGAGCCACTGGAGATCCTGGTCCCTCTAAAGGTGGAAGTCTCCAGACGCAATGTGGTACAGCCTCAAATATGAGCAGCTCCTCTCAACCTCTGGTGCTGGTCATGCTTCCCAGTCCATAGCCGCAGTGAGATTTAATTATGATACGCATACTTTGCGTAGCATAGTTAACCTTACTGCTACATAGACGGAACAACTCGAGCAACACTGGTTATTGAAATTTGGGGACCTTCTCAAGTTTGAAGGAGTGGAACATTACACCTAGATGTAACAAGAATCCCTTGTGCTCTAGTATCGTCTCCCCTTAGACAATGCAGCTTAGTGAACCCCGGTGTTTCGTTCCATGTTGTTCTCTACTTGAGATGTGCCATCATCTTTTTCGATGCCTCTAAGAATCGCGCCGCAATCCCTTGAAGCCTCTAATATCCATTCTATTAAGCTTGTATGTTATCCGGATTCCTTGTTACCTTGCCTAGTGGGAGTAGATTGTCCAATGCCTCTATCTAGCTGTCTCTATGTCAATGCCGCTTCGTTATTTGTTAAGCTCCATTGCACAAAGAGATGCCAGATTTGAGGCACTAGACATCCTGGTTTCTCTAAGGATGGATGTCTCTAGACGCAATGTGGTACAACTTCGAACCTGAGCAAGTCTTCAGAATTCAACTTCCGGTGCTGCTCAAGCTTCTCCGTCCATTCCAGTAGTAGGACATACTTATCATACGCATGCAATGCGTCCTATAGTTACGCCTTACTGCTGCAATTGACAAAGAACTCGGGCACCATAAGGGGTTGAATTTGGGGCGTCTCTTAGGTTCAAAGTAGTGTGACAATGCCCCTGGATGTAACAAGAATCCCGGTTGCTCTAGTATTGTCTCTTAGAAAATGCAACTCACTGAATCCCATTGTTTCCTTCATTGATTATTTTGGAATGTCATGTAATGTTTTCTTCTTCGTTGCTTCGATCATTCGCGGCCGCGAACATTCGAAGCCTTTAATGTCCATCTTCTAATGCAAAATTCTTTGGTATTGCAGAGCCCAAGTTGTTGCAAGGACTTCGCGAGCGTGTCCAACCGCACAAAATTATCACCTTCGGTCCTGATAGAAGGTGATGTATGGAATCAGCACAAGTTGTGCCTCAAAAAGAAGGGGATAAACGAAAGGACCTATATTTGTTCATCATGACCCCAGGGAAGAATAAGATTGGTGAGCAGATAGAAATAATAATATCTATGTGGCACGGTACGGCTGATAAGGCCGATAAGGGTTACAGTGGACAACTATCATTCTAAGAATCACTAGAGGCTGCTGGTCTGAAATGCAGTTTGGACATTGTCAACGGGTTTCACCTATGCAGAAAGTACATGATTAATGACAAGAAACCACTAAGCTGTGCCATGAAGGCTTTTTAGGATGACAAAATACTCACCAGAATGGACAGCTCATGGCTAGCTGCAAGGTGCAAGGAGAAAAATAGAGAAATATTTGTGAAAGGGTGGAGAATCTAGTGCTAGCACGAAAGACGTGTATCCCCCTAGAGTGATCCCATCTTCAAGGGTGTGTCGCGCGAATCTCTCTAGAGAAAGTCTCTTGAGCACCTGACTGAGAGTTTGAAAGGCAAGCCCTCTGAGTCTACTAGGGGCAACTCGACTGATTTGGAATGAAACCCATTTTGGAAGAAATTGATGAGACCAGCAAAATTTCAAGGAAAAGGAAACACGATAACTCCACATCGGCGTTTACGCCCAGGAAGACCACATCAGGCACCAATTTCAAGGTCATCAGGCCAACCAGGCCCGGATGCTGTCTCCCAAAAAGAAAGTTGCAAGCTGTGGTCTATGTCCCACCCACACCAGTCCCAACGTTGTCAGAGGAGATGAAGTTCAATCTGGCAGATAAAAAAAGGGCGGCAGATACGACAGCTTTGAAACTGGAGCAGTATAAAAGGTACTATCCAATGGGTGTATCATGGTTCAAATATGTTAGCATGTATGATTGCATCTGTACAGCCCTACATGACGCACAAGACCAGGGCTAATGAGCATGTGATGACGTTAATGAAGTCTTTCAGGAGAATCCCCACGACGTTCTGACGTCGGCTGACCTTGTTTCATTTGATCCTGCCACGGGATTGAAAATAACCTGGAGCTATTGTGCTGAACTCCAGGGTAAAAGATATTACATCATATCTGGGAACCATTCCTTTTTTGCCGCTCCGCTCCTTTGTAGCATGATTGGGTCCCCTTAACAGAACTAGGGTATATGCAAGAAGAAGGGCAAGAATTATGAACGGCAACTTGAATAACACAGAATACCTGCACCTGTCCATCGAGTGCAATGAAATCATTGCCAACACAGCCTCTTATCGAGAAACTTCAGCAACTGAGAAATCAACATAAAGCACTCGGCTCGCCGATACAATGGCAAATCTGAAAACTGGCAGGTATGTTGGTAGATCAATTTTAATTTTACAGACTTGATTGCTCTCAAGGATCGCCAGCGATCGCCCTGAGCAATTAGTAATAATGTTGTGCCATGTTGCATTCAGCAGGATCGCCATGGCGATCATGCTAACCCTTTTATGTTATGACAGGAATTTCACAAGGTGGCAACGACTACGCTGAAAGTCAAAAACCTGAAAGATGAGATGCAATGAATATTCCTTCCCGAACCCATCTGGGCCAAGGTGTTGGAAGTGGTTGGGAAGTGGGTTAAAAAAGAGTTACGCGATGACCAGGGCAATGCCCCTGAAAGACCGACCAAAGATTATATTAACAAGACCTTTCTTTGTTCCTTTAGAGGCATGTCACCTGTTGAAGTCGATCGATTGATGGATGATATACTTGCTGGCATGTCTTACTTGAAGACTAATACATATTACACAGGCTGGTTTGACTATCAGCAGTGGACAGCGGATTTAAGGACGTTGACTCTAATAGAGAGGGAGATCCTTCACCATGTCAATAGTAACACAAAACTACAATATATCAGCTTCCAGGACCTGCTCGTGACATATCCTGCTTTTATAGAGTAGCGTCTTCTCGAGATTGCCGGCATGGATACTGGCTATATTAAACAGAATATCAACGAAACAACGGCATTGGGTACTTTTTCCTCCGCTATGCTAGCCTCTATTAACGAGATTCTACTGCCAGAAGATGACAAAGTGTGTCAACAGTAGAGAAACAGGGTCCAAATCTATACAAATGCTGGTATTCCAATTAACATTGTCCTCGAGCATGCCCAGCTGATCTGTGTCGACATGCGAGGTTTCAAGACAGATTGGACAATACCTCAATTCCTGGACTTGTATGGAAGGATCACGGCAATGACCATCTAAAATATTTCACCTACTGATGTTACTTTCTCCAGACCACATGGCACACTGCCTCTATAGCCAATCCCAAATTGATGGGGGTGGTTGCATTTATATTGAAACCTATGATGATCCTGGGTTCGAGAACAAAAAACGCATAAAACATCACCAGTACTTTGTCACCGACGTCCTCATTAATAGAAGTGAGTCTAGGGTTCTGCCTAAACAAAAAAGATTGGATTTCCGCTTCTCTTTGCCAGATCATCCAACACAAAAGATTGACTTGCCAACCAAGGGCCCAACTGGTGAGGAGCAGGCTGACAAGAAAGAGAAGAAGCACAGGAGGACCATGTTCACAGCCAGAATGGAATATTGTTGGATGTCAATGGATGGCTGAGTTATCCCAATCGCCATTGCGATTATCCATAGCTTTATTGGTTATTCTTTTCATGGTACTATCGTATTATTTTTAATTCTATAATAAGTGTTCCTTCACATATGCTACTATCTACATTGTATACAATATTGATGTGTATAATAAGGCAATCGCATACCTTCGCTTCAACGCCAAGGCGTTTCTTCTAAGCTTTATGTGTACTGTAAAGGCGTTTCTTCTAAGCTTTATGTGTACTGTAGTTAGTAGATTACGGGCACGCTTGTCCATGTTTTGCAGCGGTGAGGCAACATAGCCTATGGTCAACGTAGCCACAACTGCGATCCTTTTGACCTTCTATTACGAATGTAAAAACTCAGATAATACTTCAGTACTATCTATAATCGTCAGTATTTATACGAAGATGGAGTTGACTGGAAGCGTAGCATTTTATTTTGCAGTCAATTGAGTTGCTTGAATGCTTTTTTGCTTCTGCGGTAGGGCGACCATCCACAGACTACCATGTATACACTTATACGCCTCTGACAAGCTATATGATGAAAACGAGACTGTACGATTTCTCAAATTAACGAACTCGTGCTTCATCTTGCCTGGTTAAATCACCTTCTCAAGTCAGACCCATACTTGACGCAAGGTACATGGGCATGGAACAAGAACATGGGGAAGGTATGCCTCATGATCATGTGTCCTTTAAAAAGGGATATGTAGGATTCCATGCCATGGGGCATGTGCCATCACCCATCTCAATGTGGCATCACCCATCGCCTGAAAATGGCATGCAACCATGTAAACCAGTCAAAATTGTCCGGTTAAACCATAGTGGGGGTAGAAATATGGGCTGCTCAATCAATATGCGTGGAGCATGGCATAATGGATTTGGGGGTGAAAGCACAAAGTTTGGAATGGTTGTAGCGCTAGCAATGCTATACGAGGAGGAGGCATGGGGGTGCAGCACATCAACAACAAGGTGGACCAAAGTAGAAAGAATAATAAAGCGCTTCCAGGCACGGGAGTTGGACATAAAAAGATGCATACTAGCAACTATATTATTCTACGAAATAGGGATAAACCCGTTCGAAATTGCATCACGCTGGAACAATCAATCTCATTCTTACACATGAATACTGTGGAAGTCTCCAGAAACAAGCTGATCAGGCAGGCCATATAAATGAATCCATACACATGGCACAACAACAATGAGGGGGGATGGATAGCAGAAATGAAAACCTAGACAGGAAAATGGGAATAAATATTTGGTAAAAGTCAAGAACAGAACACTAACAAGGGCGCACACAAACATCAAAGAAATATTGAGGAAAACATGGATAGATAAACAATTGGATGCCAAGTTGGAATTGTATATGAAAGCAATGAACCTAGAAGGCAATTTCAGATAGCAGCTATACAAGGAAGACACAATCTCGAAAACCACCAGAATTATCTTGTACAGATTTAGAACAAGGAACCACAATCTATGGATAGAAATTAGAGATGGTAGAGGCCGGTAATTGAAGAAAAGATGAAATAGGTCAACTATATGATTAAGAGAAGTTGAGGACAAGGAGCATGTCTGGAACAGATGCGCAACATATGAAAACCAGAGAAACAAGGTGAATGCATGAATATAAGGACGGCAAGGGCAACAACAAAGGGGTGAAGGGGATCTTAGAAGTATATGCCAGAAGATACACGGATAAATAAGCTAAGGGTACATAACTCAAAGCCCGTGACACAAGCTTGGAGCTAGTGTTGTGAGAGTAGTAAGCGGGTAGGTAGACTAAAGAATGAATGAGTTTTTTCCAGTCAAAGATTGGGGTTTTTTTACATCACGATCTCTTTAGCCTGCGGCTGTAAAGCACCAACCCTTGTTGGGTTGCCCGAAGGGCAAACCTTGGCTTTGGTGGTTGGGTGGAGGAATCTTTCAATCCCATCCATCCGATTCACAATCGGACGGCCTATATCTTTTGGGCATCTGCGTTAGGAGGCGTGAAGCAACCGCCATGGTCTCTGTTGATTTTCGTTTGGATGTCGTTACGATGGGATCTGTCCGTCGAGTTGGTTGCTTGCTTGGGTCCAACATGTGCAAAAGTTTTATGTTATAGATGGGTTTTGAACCAATGATATTTAGTTATAAGTCATTAACTCTTTTCAAACGCGCTATGCCATAATCAATAAAATATACCAATCGTCTTTATCTATGTTTGCCAAGTGCCATTCATGAATGCTAAGTGGTTTCCTGCATGCCCGCCAAGTGATGCATATTCACCTATGCTAGGTGGTGGCCATACACTATTGGAGTTCATGCAATATATATAGAGATGTTTAAGGATGACGTAACTTTTCCGGTTCAACATCAATTGTGAAACATTATTGTTCAAGTTCTCTTGTTCTCTTGTACCATCTTGAGTATTTTGAGTCCCAAATTGTAATTTTCTTGTAACCTTTGACCTCATTCTGTATGTTTAAGGGCAACCCACTGTGCGTTAGCACATTTTAATTATAATAGTAGCCAAGCGTGGTGTTGACGCAGTGCTCACACTACATGATTTTCATATGTCAGAGGACCCTCGTATCAATTGACAATAAATATTATCTTATCTTATCTTATCTTATCTTATCTTATCTTATCTTATCTTATCTTATAATGATATAATTGTATGGTGGGAGATATCAACATCGGTGCGCTTCATGATCACAACAACATGGCAACACTGCAAGCAATTATGACGAAATTCAAACTTGTAATATATTTGGACTTGGCTCTTTAATGGACCATATCTGAACAAACTTTGAACCAACAATGCCTAACATCGGCCATTGTTACTGGCGCGACCATCGACAAGCCTACGTGATGCTTGATCAAACAACACGTTTAGATAACATCCTATATCTAGGCATAACACATGCCCAATGCGTCTTTGACGAAATTAGGTATGCAAATCATCAGAAGAACTCTAACTTCCCAGCAGACAAAGTGGGAAACCCTCCAATGCGTCAACGTTTTATTGGTCTGTCCTCCACAGGCAACCCTCCCCCCAGGTTTCTTTTTCTTTCGAGGGTAAGAATCATAGATGTGGGTACTTTGAGAAATCCTATTTCCGCATCATCGTAATGGTAGAGAGACCCTATGTAATTGGTTACTCAGAATGTTTCCTCTACTAGTCCCAATGTTTGGGGCTACGTCCTCAATACTCATCCAATGACAGTTAAAGTAACTATAGAGAGATCCGTCAGGAAGACCCTGAGCATTTCCAAGTACAATGCAACCATAGATGGATTCAAGCTAGATAAGGCAGCTGACTGTGTTACAAAATATGGCTGGCCTCTTGAAGATTCAGTCCATACGGTTCAGTCCGTCTGTG
>JAANSK020275636.1:0-11328 GCA_011763485.2 Isoetes engelmannii
TTATGGAATAGAGATTTTGAGATATTACCTACAATAGATAAAGAAGCCATTATTATAAATGAATGGAATTACTAGAACAACTCAATCAGCTCCAATAAAGAAAAGAGTCTAACGAATATGAGAAAGATTGGGTAATATAGACATGTAAATCCTTTCACACTGCAGAATCGTCATAGTAAAAAAGGAAGGTTTTAATTTTAGATTACGTTGCCAAACATTTTAGTTGACAAGAATTCTGTTACAATATCTAGGCTGGCAAAAGTTGAATTGCACATACGGAAAATGCAACAATAGTACCTTTGTGAGGATGTTTTCGCAACCATTAACAATCCATATCAACGATCTTATGCTTTCAATGATAATCTACATCCTCTTAATAATAATCCACATGCAAGAAGCGGATAGATTTGATGCATACTCATGCAAAACCACATTCAAAATTCAAAGAACATGCATAGAAATACAACCATGGCCACACGATTCATGCAAAAGCACATGCAAAAGCACATGGATGGAATTACAACCATAGCCACGCAATTCATGCAAAAGCACATGCAAAAATTCATGCAAAAGCACATGCATGGAAATACAACCATGACCACACCTTTCATGCAAAAGCACATGCATGGAAACACAACCATGGCCACACAATTCATACAATACCACATGCATGGAAATACAACCTTGACCGCACGATTTTTTTCTCTTATAAAAAAACAATGGCTAAGAAAAGGGTGCACTCTAGAAATACCATTTAGTACGTCCATTTGAATGCACCACAAAATCATAGCCAAAACCTTATTGAAAAGCGTACAAAAACGCAAAAGGAACCCCCTGTTATTATGCTAGATATTTGTGTTTGGAACATTAATAAAAGTTCAGCAAAGTATTTCTACATTCTTAGATTAGGTTAATGTTTAAGGGAATGACAAAATACAAAAGATGAGAAGCACGTTCTTCATGATTGATCTCAACATATTTGATGCCATAAAATAAAGATGGAGCAATTATTCATGGTACTTCATCAATAAACACAAGAAAGATATGGTAATACCTACGACCATTTGGATAAATATGTTTATAGGTAGTTTAACTTTCTAGCACAATGTTTCATGCTTGTTTCCTTTGTGCTGGATCATACTGCAACTTATTTCAGATTTAAACCTTTCCTTTTCCATGATGGCATCTTCCATATCAATAACTCAAACCGAGTTGCAGGTCGAATGTAGCATGAAGGAGAAACAGAGCCATTATGCTACTGCCAAAAATTGCTTTTTTTTTTTTTCATCTTGAGGTTAAATCAAATGTGCATGGTTACAGTGTTTCAATTTTGTCTCAGCCAAGTACAAGGTCAAACAAATGAAAAACTTTTGCAAGGCCGATGGGTTTCAAGCTCATTTTCTTACATTAGGCTATAATTCCAAACCATGCACTTGCATAATAGCATGGAAATGTATTCAACGACTCCATTAAGTCTCTTCTTTGACTCCATTAAGTCTCTTGTTTGGTCAACTCTTTTGTTAACTGTTAAGAAAAAAAAGCATATTGTATACAATAATTTAGCGCTGCCAAAGCCAGCACCCTATGCACAACTGGCCGTTGTTGGTAGCTATCGAACATGAAGCAATATTTCATTTGGGAGATCAAATATGTAGCATAATAACATGGGGTTCTAGGGGGATTTAATATGGATGTATAAATGACCATGCTCGAAACCATAGTCCATATCCTAAAAGAATTAAGTGGGTTGTTATAAAAAAAAACATAGATTTAATAGAAAAAATAATCACATTAGCCTGCTGGTTGTCTTGGTCAAAGCATTCTTATCACGACATCGGATTATTTTGGTAGAGGTTCGAGTCCCCGTAATTCAGAGGTTCGAGTCCCCGTAATTCAGATTTTAAAACCTTAGGTGAATCCGTATTTCATATTTCAGAATCATAGGCGCCCCCAATCATAATTGACCATAATCGAAACGAGAGGTGCCCAGAGTCCCCAACATGCGAGCTGAGACGTAGGATTGATGGATCCGACGACCGAGGTAGTCAGGAGTGCACTTCATTTAGAATATGTAGCAGAAAATTGGTCGTTCAAATTTGTAAATTTGTATTAGCAGTGTGGGGAACATGTGTGTGTGAACATGAGACAAAGTATGTGTGAGAATGTTGTGTAGGCTTATATCTATTTATTAAATTCGATTTTTCCGGCAAGTGGAAAACTTTCTAGGATTTGTTTTAAAGTTTGTTTCCTAGGTTTTAAGGGTTTTAGCTGTCGGAAACTATTTCCGATTTACAAAAATCGGGAAAGATTGTGTTACTATGATTTTTGGTTTGGGGTTTTTCGGATATGGAAGTCGAAACAGAGGATGAGAAGGACTTAACCGCATGAGAGACGTGTGGAACACACAAAATAGTAATTTTTTGTGCAATATTGAATTTTATGCAGTATTTCTTGCAGCAGCCAGAGCCTTGGCTTTGGCATTATCATTCGTCAACCTGCCGGAGCTTTGGGTTTGCGAGATGTATACACCAAGACAATGGCAAGATCTTCTTTCCTCCTTTCATTTTGGTTTCTTTTTAGGTGTTGGATTCCCACGTCCTTCTTCAAAAGTTTAAGCTCTCATATAGAGCTCTTTGAATCCCTGATTTTGCAAGCTTGGATTAGATGGATTCTATCGTTATTGTGAGGTATTACTGTTGGATAATCAATGTCTTCTTTTTTACTTCGATTTTTTCGGGTCTTGGGCTGCAAATTATTGAGGGAAAATCTATGAAGCACATCTGCGTGTCTTCCTATGCATACCATGATTGCTCAATTTCTGCCTCTTAATGTGGTGAAGAAGTTTAACCAGGTAATACAGATGAACTTCAGCAGATCATGTATTACTCAAGTCCTTGCCACGATTGCTCAGGAGGGAGGCCGGTAAAACGAAGTCTACCCGCTCAGGATATGCAGTTACATGGCACAACTATGCATGTCAATTCTTCTGCTATTCTAAGTTGGAAAAAAGGTAACACCGTTGACTTGCTTATTAGTTGCATTTCGTTTTTCCTAAATTTTGTTGCACAGCTTGCGATATTCATTACATTTCCCTAACTGTATTCTGACCTCCAACAGTTTTGTTGCGTATACCGTTCTTGCAGAGCCAGAGCCAGAGCCAGAGGTAAACGATGGATGTTGATAACATCTAATATCCAAGGGTGTCTGTTGGTTTTATACATGCAATTGCATTCTGATTCTTGACGTATATGTATCGTTAGAAGCCTCTGTGCTCCAACCTGCATTCTGGTATGTTTCATGCCACTCGAAATATGATGCATGATATATATCTACTGCAATGTTTATTTCTACTCAAAAACATGATGTTAGATTTTATATCATCCCTGTTTTGCTTTTCAAGTGGCTAAAATGCCTGGATTCACAGTGATTATCCTGTTTTGATATGCCTGAAAGCGCATGCTATTTATCTTCTAAGCTTTGGTCTTCGAAACTGGTTCGTATATGTTTCAAGGCTGTAGAAATCATTTTGCTGATCTCATCCTTTGTCTTTAGGGTTTTTTATCATGCCCAATCCCCATTCTAGAATGTCTTCTCAAGATTTGTGCATGTAAAGCTCTCACAAAATGATAGCATCTATCGAGTTAGGAGATAGAGGTTCTTGGACAGGTCATTGAGTATTTGCATATGCCGCTGTTTTAGAGCCATTAGATCCATTTTACTGGATTTCATCTAGCAGCTTAATGTGCTTTATTTTGATTTAGGCTATGATGTTAAGAGCTATAGGAAACATACATGAATTTCAGGCTTAGATCTAAACTAAGGGATGCATAGTCAGCTGCTATATATACTCCATCACAATTTGACAATATATGGTTCTAATTAGCAATGTCCTTTTGGGTTCTAATTTCCTCTAGACTCTAGAGGTCTAACCTGCTGAGTAGGTATAGACATATAAGTACCACAAGAATTATTACCAACTAAAGGAGCACAAACACTGTTGAATACTCCATCTATTACATGGATGGGTGTTTCATTTGCAAGCTGGCGAGCTTCCTCTACTCGGATTTATTGTTTCGTTAAGGTGGGCCTTCAAAACTCTTACGTACACTTTATGCCTATGCTTGATAGGTAAGTTTTAGTTAAGGTAGGGTTTAGATTCATTGTTCTGTATACACGTGAATCCAACAGCAGAAACGCATATCATGGAGTCATCTTTCATGTCTAAGGACATGTACAGTGAGTTTGTGAATCCAACAGCATAAACGCATATCATGGAGTCCTCTTTCATGTCTAAGGATATGTACAGTGAGTTCAATTGCTTTTTTTTTGTGAATAGTTTCTTCATTTATTGGTATTTTAAATTTTGCTACAACACTTAGCTGCGAGGCTATGCATGTCACAAGGGCACAATAAAAGTTGAAAGGTAAGATCCATTGGTCGCACTGTTGAATACTCCATCTATTACATGGATGGGTATTTCATTTGCAAGCTGGCGAGCTTCCTCTACTCTGATTCATTGTTTCGTTAAGGTGGGTCTTCAAAACTCTTACTTACACTTTATGCCTATGCTTGATAGGTAAGTTCTGGTATTTTAAATTCTACTACAACACTTAGCTGCGAGGCTCTGCATGTCACAAGGGCACAATAAAAGTTGAAAGGTAAGATCCATTGGTCGCACTGTTGAATACTCCATGTATTACATGGATGGGTGTTTCATTTGCAAGCTGGCGAGCTTCCTCTACTCTGATTTATTGTTTCGTTAAGGTGGGTCTTCAAAACTCTTACGTACACTTTATGCCTATGCTTGATAGGTAAGTTTTAGTTAAGGTAGGGTTTAGATTCATTGTTCTGTATACATGTGAATCCAACAGCATAAATGCATATCATGGAGTCCTCTTTCATGTCTAAGGATATGTACAGAGTGAGTTTGTGAATCCAACAGTATAAACGCATATCATGGAGTCCTCTATCATGGAGTCCTCTTTCATGTCTAAGGATATGTATAGTGAGTTCAATTGCTTTGTTTTTTGTGAATAGTTTCTTCATTTATTGGTATTTTAAGTTCTGCTACAACACTTAGCTGTGAGGCTCTGCATGTAACAAGGGCACAATAAAAGGTGAAAGGTAAGATCCATTGGTCTGAAAATCTTTTTCAAGATAGATGCAACACAAGGACATCTCTAATTGGTTCCTATTTTAAGAATGTGTAGTATAAGATGCAACGCGTTGGATTCAGGAAATGGCTAGAAGGATCCAATAATTGGTTTCTGTATCAAGAATTTGCAGTAGAAGATGCAGCATGTTGGATTCAGGCAATGGCTAGAAGGACCCAATTCAGATTTCATCAATACTTGCAAATATAGAGGTAAAACATGCACTCATTCCTATTTTTATGATTATCTGCATGGGCCTTAAAAGTACTTCTTTTTTTCTTAAGAGGGTAGAATCCATTTTCATAATTTGTTAGCATCGAAGTTGCACCTATTTTACAACTTCTCTAGACACTTGGAATGGGAATGCAGAGGGCAAACATGCCTTTACTTATAATCTTGGATTTAAGGGTCCATTATTTCTACAATTCCTATAGTGCTCATTTTCATGGTTTATGGTCATAATAGATTTGATCCTACAAATGATCATTTTCATAAAGCAACATTTCATTTATTTGTAGGAACTATCAATAGGAGTTATTTGTTGCAGTCTAAAGCAGAACTTCTTCCATCTTTAGTGCCAGCATAGGTGCATCTTATTTGCCATGGAAGTTCCTTTGTTCAAAGGGGCACTAAGTTGTGCCTGGCCCATGTAGATGCAATAATGGTGAAAACAGTTAGGACCACCACATTCTTTTGATTTGATTGCATGTTTTTTCTCTTATGTTGGTCCAAGCTTTCAAGACACAGTCACATTTGCTTCACGTTGAAGATACTTTCAACATGAAGCAAATGTGACTGCTCTATGTTAAAGGTAATGTTTCTGTCCTGCTAGCATGTCGTGACATAGAGGTTAGACAACATTTTTATTGTTGATGACAACATAGTAAATCATCCAAATCTGTGTCATTTTTGTTGTTCTGAATGTTTTTGGGTTCACAGAGAGACTGCTAATGCATGAGACAATCATGTTGAAGGTAATTTCCTGCTAACACATCGTGATATAGAGGTTGGGAGACAATTTTATTATTATGACGATGACGACGACATAGTAAATCGTCCAAATCCGTGCCATCTTTGTTGTTTTGAATGTTATTGAGTTCACATAGAGATTGCTAATGCATGAGACACATCATGCTAAGGGGCAATAATAAGAACTTATTTGCCCAATGATGTTGCTGATACAAAATTGAGGATCCGAAATCATTTGCCCAATGATGTTGCTGATACAAAATCGAGGATCCTTGCCATTTTCGAAGGCATTTTTCCAATGACGTGGCAATGTCGATTGGGTGATGTGGCCTATATACTATTTCATCAAGAAAACTTAAGCATGGCATCATTGTAACGTGAAAGCCAAGAAATCCTATTTGTATGTACGTATCTTCTGGTAGCCATGGTGTCATATTGGAAATTGCTACTACAACGGCTCTGTGGTTTGCCATGACCTCATTCTTTTTGATATGTCAACATCTTGAAACCTACTTTCGTCCGTCTAGCTCTTCTGTACCAATAACTTGCCATGTTTGAGGAACCTTTTGGAAGGAGAAGCCTTCGAACATAATGATCATATTGGCAACAGCAGTTGGGTTCTATAAAGTGTTCACTTGTGAACAACACTTATTTCAAAATAGGAATGCCACATATCCCTTGCAAAATTACATACACACTATAAAACCAATAAAATATTTTAGCCCACATGTTTCGTGATACAAACTTATATTTGGCATGGTTGGACACCTATATTCAACAATCTTATTATACTGCAAATAGGTCATAGGCATGTGGAATTGAATTTGAGCACAAAAAGTGCACTTGGTTGTTAAGCTACATGGCACATAGGCCATATGCAAGAGTCAAATGTTGAAATTTATTCATCTCATCTACTTGCATGTCACACTACAAAAGGATTTCTATAGTGCAAATTCAAGTTCAATGTTAAATACCACATATACAAAATCTATATACTGAATTCTATGTCAATGAATCTTAAGAAGTTCTTCTACATTACCCTTGACCCCTCCAAGCCACATTGTCCCTTCAAGCCAACAATGAAACAACCACCTATTTAAATTGTTAAGAAGTTCTTCTACATTACCCTTGCCCCTCCAAGCCACATTGTCCCTTCAAGCCAACAATGAAACAACCACCTATTTAAATTGTTACTAAGCCCGGCAACGCCGGGCACCGTTACTAGTATGCATAAGAGTGAAGGATGAAGTTCAGGGTGGGTGTTAAATGTAAGTAAATTGCATTGTACCTATGTCAAAATATTTATTGCGACTGGGTGTTAAATGTAAGTAAATTGCATTGCACCTATGTCAAAATATTTATTGCCAATTGTTTGTTAGTGTATAAGTTGTATATTTTTTGAATGGTAGTGGATAATATGCTTAGGAACTTACTTCTTGAGTCAAAAGTGGATAATGGTCGTGTAGAACTTAAAAATTATCACAGATCATGCAAAGTGAAGATTCCATCATAAGGATCAAAAGTAACAGATACATTTACATTTGTAGCTAACTTTTACGAACTATTGTTAATGGAAATGAATATGCAAAAACAAACACATAAAAATTTTTTGTTTCAAAATAGGGTATATGTACGATGGTCATGGTGCATCGAATACCCAAAACAAAAAGCGAGCAAGTTGTTTCAAACCCGTATTATGAAAGCTCAAAACCCAAACATATGATAACACATTAAGGTGGGTATCAACTTCACTAAATGCAGCACCAATAGAATCATGGTTGAATTAAACGTAGATAGTTATGGCAAAAAATGCCTCTTATTTTGATGTATTTATAAGGAATACTTCATAGGAATACCATTCCTTCTAGGATATTTTCATGGAGTATTCTGTGTCGTTACACATAGAACAACACTACGAAGTCCAAAAGGACCTTTAAAAGCCACTACATACAGATAAAGTATCAACAATAGGAATACAATGGAATATACATTTAAAAATTGCGAGATGGGGAATTTAGCTGCAAAAATTGTCATGATAGATGCTCCCATCAATGATGCAGCCATCTTCGCAGATTCAACTTCATCCTGCATGGCAAAACAGAGATACAATATAATCATTCAAAATATAGCCAACAACGGAGCATTGAATGAACAGTTAAGAGATTGTACAGCAGACCCAGTGGGTGCATGAATCTTGTAGTGTTTCGCTGTAAAAAATGCAGCAAAATACAGAGTTGATTTCAAGTTTGTAGCAGAGTAAGCAAGCTTTTTATTATGTATATCCTATAGTCCAAGACCTTCGAATGATCCGCAAAGAAAAACATATCAATAAGGAAACCACAAGCAAGAAATCAAGCTAAAAGTCCACAAAAGTTCTGGACCAAGAATCAAGCACACAACCAATGATTTGTTTCAGTGAAAAGATAAATAGTTAATGTTCGTACATCCATCTGGACCACACTTAGATGCAATGCAGAGATTCTCATATTTGACAACCCCTGCAGGCCTGGCTGCATTTTCAATAGTAATAAAATTCCAATGCTTTTTTAGTAGCAATAAAATTCCAATGCTAAAAAAAAGCAATCCCCTTTTCCTGGTCCTTGTTTTAAGGCTTTGCAAGCCCGTTTTAGCATTTGGGTCCCAATGCAGATCGGCAAACCATGGATTAAACTGAGTACACAGAGCTGGGGGTCATATTTGCAACTGTGCATGCATGTGACCTTGGAGAAGAAGCCAAACAACAAAATTAAATGCAATAGTGCACCCTACATGTGGAGTTGGGCTGTCATACAAAAATGATGCACAGTGAAAAATTTTACAAAAAAAAGAGGACAGAAGGGGCCAGGCCAAGTCATAAGTAAGAGCATTTAAGAATCGGCATCTGCACTGTTTGAAGCAGGAGGAAGAGAAGGAAGGGATGAAGGATTAAAAAAGGGGGAGGAGGAGAGGATATAAATATACCCAACATAGGGAAATGCATGTGGATGAACTGGGAAAGGCAGGAAGGCCGACTGATTGGAGCAGGAAAAAAACCACTAATCCGTGATTTTTGCAAATCCGTGATGGCGTATTGAATCAGTGGTTGCGTTTACACAAAGAATAACTCTGACAGTGATATTGAAGCGCGAAATTGCGTGACTTTTGCTTCCGTTTGTACTGTCTCTCCATGTTTGAAGATTTTGTAGCACTAAGGAGAACATGCCTTCCTTCTCGAACTTGCACAAAGATCTTTACAGAGGATAATTAAAGACGCATCAATTCAACCTAAAATAAAGCATCGAAACTAAGTATAGAGGGAAAGAATGGATACCAAAACTTTTTCCGTTAGCGCTACAGTCTGCAAAAGAAGAACGAATTGTCACTAATCCGACATTAGTTTGACGAAGAATTGAAGAAAGAGAAGACTACATACCAGAAAAGGGAAGAGGATATTCGCTCTAGACTTGTTCATAACAAAGGAACTATGCAAAAGGAGTTGCGTAAGAGAAAAAAGGAAATCGAAATCTCTTTAAAAAATCTGTAACACGAAAATTCAAATCTCTGAGATAAATGGCATGGGCAGAGCAAGGATTTCAGGTTAGCATAGTAAAGTAAGATATATAACAAAAAAACCCGCAAAAAACATGAAGAATGACAATATGAAGAACTAAAATCATAAATTAGAAGCCCAAAATATAAAGAAGAAGCTAAGTTTGTCACCCAGCCAACAATAACTCTCGTTTATTTTCTCTGCAACAAATGCAACAACAGACCTTGGAAAAGAGAAGAGGATATCTCGAAATTATGTGGAGTGCGGGTGTTCTCACCAGAGTTCTGGAGCTGTGAACGGAGCTGTGTTGCCTTCTGAACGGAGTTGTGTTGCCGCTCAAATAACCCGCCCCAATTTAAGAAACGTACCAAAAATAATAAATGTGTGGCCACGTTTGCAAATTCCAAACGAAATAGTTACGTACTTCTTGAAAAGACGCCTGAAAATTTGAAAAAATGTAAAATCCGGCAAATAATGCTAACACCGGCGCCGAAAAAATGTAGACACGCCTCCTTACCATTTTATATAAAGAGATATGCAAGGTACATACATAGGTCCAAATCATAGTAAGAAAATATTTGAGGAGCAAAAATATTGGGCGCGCTCTACTACTGCACCACATCGGCGCGGTCCATTTCTCTATGCAGCAAGGTCTGACACAACCGGTACCTATGGGTGCACATACAGACATGTGATGGCGACTCCCCTCTCTTTGTGGCGGCCTACTACTTCCCACATGCTGAGAGTAACTTCTACGCTACTCATCAGGATGTAGACAGGATGGAGCCGTATGTCGATCTATATGACGACATACAACAGTACCAGCGACTAGGGAAGGTCATGCTTGTTGGGGACTTTAATGCCCCACAAAGATGGAACAGGTGACAAGGTTTGACCTGCTGGTCAAAGACGAATTGTAGCTCAACCCGGCAGAGGCACACCTACCCAGGGTGTCGGAGGATGCGCATGTCACATGGTATGAAAGGCAGCTGCTCCTGCTTTGCAGCATTGTTGACCTGCTAGTCTGCAATGGATTGGCGCAGTGGCCATCATCCGGATGATACACCTGCCAACAAGAGAACCGGGGGGGGGGGGCGAAGTGTCATTGATTATGTGCCCATGGAGGAGAGAGACTTACACCTCATCGCGCGGTTGGAAGTTGGCACAGCATCCAGAGATGAGAAAGTGGACTACGACCACCAGCCCCTCCTCTTCAGCGTGGCCTTGCAGATATCATGCACGACCGTTCATTCGATGCCTCTGCTACCCCCAGATGCGCCTGGATTATGAGCTAGCAGACAATTACGCTCGGTCAACCGAGCAGGGCCTGACGGAGATACTGCAGCTTCCCACATTGTAGCAGCAGACCGCCCGCTTGACCCAGGTGCTCACAGAGGCCATGGATACGTGCTTCGGAGAGGATGGCCGCACAGGAAAGGCAGGACATCCACTTTCCTCTAGAACCGCTAGTCTGATGACGAGTGCTGAGAGATGAAGCATCAGCTCCGTCGCGTCACCGATCCCATCGAGCATTCCCAGGCCATCTCTCAGTACCGTAGGGGGCTCAAGAACAAGAAGCTTGCCACTACAAGGGATAAACGTAGATAATCGACGTCGCGACGTCCATTATCGACCTATAAACGTCGATAATCGACAGGCCACGTCGATCGTCTACGT
>JAANSK020275647.1:0-11325 GCA_011763485.2 Isoetes engelmannii
TATACTGAAGAATATGTCATATACATGTACATTACGCGATAATATAAATGATATAAGTTTCTTGTACAGAACATGTTCTCAAATGTTTAATATTTATTTCCATCAACTTGTGTATTATTGTGTACATTGTATGTTGAATGTATCGCGCCTGGCGCGAATTCGTCCTTGAATATGATCTTTGTATGACGTTTTTTACTTTTTTTGTTGCCAAAGTTATGGTCACAATATGGCCAAAAAACAACAGAATTTTCAATTTTTATCAAAACAAGCTCAAAATACCGCTTCAAGGAAAAAAAATGTGTGCAGAAAAAAATACCATTAATGCTTTAACCTGGCCTATAATAAGCGTATACGGCGCGATTTGGGACCAGACATAATCCCAATTTATTTGAATGATGGTTCTCAAGCTTATCAACATAAATATCAACATTAGGTTTTCGTGTAATGCTTTTTATTGTGAAGCAATCGTCAGCTTATTGTAACAACATACTATATAATACAATATTCTAGGAGGTATACTATATAATACAATATTCTAGGAGGTATCTACTAGGGTGTTTGATATTGAATGTTATTTGAAATTCACAATAAAGCTTATTGTAACAACATACTATATAATACGGCAATTCTAAGAGGTATCTACTAGGGTATTTGATATTGAATGTTATTTGAAGTTCACAATATTGCTTTTATCAGAATATATACTCATGCTCTACAACACGTGCAAAACACCATCCGATGGTCTTGAGTTGATGTGAGAGAACACCATCCAACGACGTGAGATATGCAACAGTTATTGGAGGAAATATGGAAGACATTACGAAACTTCATCGTTGCATCAAACAATTCCAAGCCTACGAACGTGAATACAGAAGCTTCTAAGAGAGGGGTTGGAAAGCAAGCTAGAGACTGAATGAAAAGATAGTGTATAGAGTGATTCCCAACTTATGCCCAACAACGCTGGGCACCGTTACTAGTATATTAAGAACTACACAGATCTACCACAGCACATGCTCATGCAGAAACACAAGCAGAGAATAAAGGAACATCGAGGTATGTAATGCTTCCTCTTTCTTGTTTTGACTGGCCAGCAGAATAAGAATTGAAGCATTCGAAGTAAAGCAGATTGAAATATTCTTGTTGATGTATTAAAGAAAGCAACAATAAACTAGCTTCCAGATTTCTCTCTAAACCTGCTTGATTTTCAAAATCTACAGCCTTGCCTTTATCTATCTCTGTTCTTACCATGCATGCATATACATCCACAAAGAACCAACATAATGCTTTTGTTTTGATAATCTGCTAAATCTACCATTTCATTCCCTGCCATTGTGTGCTCTGCTGCCTGCATATAAAATCGACTTGGATTCGTCCTCAGTTTGCCTCATAGACTCTGCTTAAATTAATAGAAAACTTGTTCTGCCCAAACTGGTCTGTCCCAAACCGTCCTGGCCAAACCATTTTATAAAATACTAAATGTGCTGCATGCCAATCCCTATGCCTTACGCTGTGCATGCCATAGCCTTACCCTGCGTCGCCATCTCCATTTGGCGGACCTGCAGAAGTAATGAAGCCCTAAATGTGCATGTTAGAATGGGGATTTGAACCCCACCGAGATGAGTTGGTACCACAATGCTAGCCTAGATATCAAGAACAAACCAACCTGCTAAAAAAACACCCTGCGAAAAAAACCCTGCCTTGTCTTGCAAAAAAATACCTTGCCCTGTCCAAAACACCATCTCCACAAACTACCATCTTCGGAATCCTGCATACCCCATCTCCAAAATCCTCTGCTTGCAGCCTCCTGCTTATCCGCTTCCTAAACTGCTCCATACCATCCACGCGCCCACCACCCTAACACCACTGCACCCTTCCAGAAAAAGAAAGAGGTCTGCCCGAAAAAACACGAACCATGCCAAAACCAAAACCCATTTTTTGACGTAAAAAAAATACAAAAATGGCATACGAATATGCCCCTCAACCTTCCAGAATCATACGTTATAAACTTGCCCTTCCACAATTGTAGAAGTTAATAGCCTAGTAACTTTCCACCCCGTACAGTTTTCAAACTATTAGAAACAGGGGCGTTTTGTCCGCATGATGTCATACACCCAAAACCTGGAGCCCCACATCAACTAATAGAAGCCCTGGCCTCCATAATATCACCTCCGTCATCGACATCATCATTATCATGATCATCAGCACGATGGAAATAGAATAAACTCAAACAGACCACTTCGGCACATTATGGCCTTCCATTCCGTGCTTCAGCGACCTCTGCCTGCACATTTGCCTTCTGCCTGCCCATCATTATCTCATGCAAGTATTCGGAAAGTTTATTTTAGTACCCAGAGCTTGTTTGCTGCAAATCAGACACATAATAATGTGTCCGCCTGGTATAGACACTCTTACAGGAGGTCTAACTGCAACTGTGTCGATGGTTCTGCTACTGCAGAGCCAATTCAGGTAGATGGTGCTTTAAATTATCTAGAAGCTGCAAACATCTCATCAGTCATTTTACTATTTTCTAAGGGAACACAATTCATCATATCTAGACATTAATGTGTACTTTTGATTTGTTGCAGGCTAACAATACTGAGGTACAACAGAGACTTAGAGTTGCATTGATATGTGGTGGTCCTTCTTTAGAGCGTGGAGTTTCTTTGAACTCAGCCAGATCAGTTCTAGACCATATTCAGGTAAATTTTGCAATTCTTCCCTCCGTTTTTGTTTTCTCAAAGAAGGGTCCAGATGCAAATTATCCAAGTTGATGGGGAATGACATGCAACACAAGCGTGATGCTTTTATAATATGTCACATCATCCAAATTTCTATTTTGATCAACCATGGAAACTGATTATATGTGCCTAAATGGCTCCTTCAATGTTGCGGAGGATGTATGATATGTCATATGTTTATTTTCTGCATGTTCCTGGTGTATATCCCAAGGCATTCAAAGAATGTACTTATCTAACATACATGGCATGATTTTCTAGGCACCTCTTTAGGCATAGTTTCTGAAGAATATCAAGTATATAAGATGTATCAACTCAGTGTTGTTGTTAATAGCAAATAGACACATCATAGTCTTGAAAAGTTTGGACGATCCTGTGCCCCTTATTCAATTGGCTCTTGATGTTTTGTTCCATTAAGTTGTAGTTTCAAACTATCTAATGGTAGCTTTGGCAGACATTAAATTTCTCATCATTTAACTCAGATTGTTTGCACTGGTGTAGGCAGCCGATGTTGTGGTTGACTGTTATTACTTTGATCAACATCTGCAACCATATGCAATATCACCATCCCAGGTTTCGCTATCTTTCTCTCTAAAGATGTTAGATTCTATAGAAGGCAGTCTACTTTTTCCAAAACACAATCATAAATTATTAGAGCCGTTTGAGAGGCTGTTAGTGACAGAAGTGTCATAAGAAAATGGGCATCCCATTAATATACACAAAGTCATAAAAATTGAACTTATAACATGGTTAGTATGCAATATTCAGTTGGTCGAGCATTAGATTGCCAAAATTTAACTACCAAAATTTAGTCTAGTGAAGCTCATTGAGAGATAACTCTTCAGTTGTAAAGATTGTCTAGTTATCGGATAAAAAAATTGTATCTAGCAGAACATTTGGCAGCAAGTATAACTGGCAGCTATGTCGATAGTAGTGGTGTGATCTGTATTCATTGAATCTGGGCAGTAGTTTCTGGTCAGATTTTATGATTTCCTTGTATAATCTAACATGGCAGAATATATCAATTTTCACAGGCATGAGGGTCCAATGGCAATCCACCCAATCTACTGCGTGGATTTGCAAGGTTTTGTACAGAAAGCTTCATGGGAGGAAATGGCACCTTCTGTTTCATGGCTTAATGATTTTAGGCCACTATAAGAATATGTTGAACAGACTCTTCAATTAAAAAATTTAGAGGCCATTTTTTTGCTGATTGGAAGTGCTCTTTACTCATAACTTGAATGGGTAGAAAAAACAATAGTTCTTAGGGTTTAACCTTTATGTCTGTTCATCACATATGATGTCATTTCTATGTGCAGATGTATTCGAATACGCCGTTAGATTTTGACTTCAAGCTTCAAAGGTTGGCGGTTTTTTAATGTGTCAAATTTAATTTTGTGTCCATGAATCTCATAGTCAGCTATATGCTTGCAGTGTAGCCAAGACATTTGATTCTCTCGGGGAGTTTATGCAACATCTTCAGTCAAGTGCAGATGTTGTCTTTCCTGTAATTCATGGCTACTTTGGCGAGGATGGACAAATTCAGGTTATATAAGTGGTTTATTAAGCTCCTTTTATTTGACATGCTTACTCACAACAATAGAAGTAAAGCTTCTGTGCTCCACGACATATTGTTTGCTGAATTTAAGGCAAAGTCTTCGCATATTAGCTTTTGCAAGCATTGCCATATATGCACAACCTAGATTGCACATGCATGACTTCAGGGACACCCAAAAAGAGACTCCCAGCTTGCTTACCTTTTTCTCAAAAACCTTGGGTTGGCCGAGGTAAGATATAGCTGGTTTGCAATGACAACTCAACTATTCAGCTCCAGTATAATATGTTGGAGCTATAATCAACAGAAGCTTAGTGCAAATGGTAATTGCGTAATCACCTTTCGCTCATGCCTATCAGTTAAAGATCCAAAGGTCTATATGGGCGAAAGGCCATTCGATCATCTATGGTCTACACTCCACAAGGAAGTGCAGATCCGGCAATCGCGCTCAAGCCAGCAGGCTCCACTTTATCGTCCGGGTTATGGGATTCGTCTATGAATTCTCAGCATAGTTCCTAGTACGAACTATAGAACAGATCCTGTTCAAGTATAGTCATGCGAAAGGCCATTTGACCCCAACACCTCATGCGCATGGTCTTATTTATGAGCTGCTTGCCTGGATGGCGCAGTAAATTGGCAAAAGGTGACAGAACAGAAAGGCTGCATTAGAAAAGTAGGCCTATATGCAATCATTTGGCCAAGAGACAAATGTTGTCGATCTCATTTTTTCCTTTGACATGTCTTCAGAGTCCGCCTGAGGTCACCAATACATCATTTTTAGGAGCAGTAGGTGCTGCAGAAGGCACAAACAAAACGATGTCTCTAAGAAATACCGAATTTGGATGATTAAGAACAAAAGACTCGCGTTTTGTAGCATTTATGCTCGTAGACTTAATGCGGCTTATGCAGATTTCTGGATAAGAATTGAAGACAACATGTTCGTCAAATTAATACTTGCTGAAAAGAATATGGGAATCCTTTCAAGAGGCGACCAATAAGATTTGCTTCTTGACCAATTGTATAAAGGGGTTCATTTTCTGTGGGCAAAAATCGGAGAAAAAGATTCTTTTCTCAAACCTTGTGATGCCACTGTTTATCGTCAGCTTGTCGGGTCTCTCATATATATCTGCCTATTACTCGACCTGATATTGCATTTGCCATTGGTCAGGTTAGTAGGCTTATGCAAGCTCCAATACAGATGCATTGGGCTGCATCCAGCAAGGAGGATTTTATCTTACCTCAAAGGGACGACTTTTGAAGGTTTAGTCTATTACAAACAGGATCAGCCTTCTCTTGTATTCTATACTGATGCCGATCATGCAGGCGTTGACCTAAATCTTAGAAAATCCACTACAGGCTATGTGGTATTCTTTGGGACGAGTCCTATCACTCGGGCATCTAGGAAGCAGACTACTATGAGCTTGAGGACAATGGGAGCTGAACTTAAGGCTTTATGTACAGGTATTCAAGAAATGCTGTAGCGTTACATTTTACCATCTTTATCTACCAATCTATTTAGCTCAGGTTTATGTTGGCTATTCTGCGGCAATTGATTTGGTCAAAGACTATAAGTATTATCCTGGTAATCTGCTGCCATTGTCAACTTTTACATGAGGGATAATTCTTCACTCTACTGACAATCATTTGAAGATGAAAAGGCCAGAAATGGTAAGGTAAAGCCTTGGACCGCTATTACGTCAGGAAAAGCGCCTAACAAGCCCGAAATATTTCAAAGGCTAAACTATTGGCGTTTTCTGGCGTCATTTTCTTCCTGTACCTTTCCTAAACATTTATAGATAATATAATCACCATCGGTTGGCTTCCATGTGGATAAACTCTTAGAAAATGTTAAAGATCATGGTTTTGGTCTTTTTTATTGTTACTTTAAGTTGCCGCTCTTTCCAGGATGCTGTCAAGGCCATCAAGTGCCTGGACTGATTTTGAGATCAAAATGACGTGCAAGACTGTGGAATTTAAAATCTGAAGGACATAATGTATAACTGCAGACTTGCAATCATTCATAGCAAACCTTGTAAGTAATTCAAAGATATACTTGGTATGAGGTAAATATAGTTGGGAAATTGCCATATTTCAACTCCAAGACAGAAATGCAGCAATCCTAAATCAGTAGCTTCAAAGGTTGCTTTCATATGAGACTTAATTGATCGATCAAATGAGCAGCAGCATCCTCTGTGATTAGACGCCTCACTCAGCATTTAGAGAAATTTAATGTCGGAAGAAAGTTATGGCCAGGCGAAATTCACTCTCTCTCATTCACTGTAAACCTTCTGTGAATGTTTAGGAAAGACGCAGGAAGAAAATGAAGACGCCAATATCACGCGATTCTGCAGGAAAACTGGTAAGGAACACAGTGAAATGTTAAGGCTATAGAGCCACCGCTGTGATGACGTGCCTGTCATATGAAGGATGATGGGGACATCATCTAGGCCATCCACAGGTTATTGAGAGTTTTATACTCTTAACACTATCCTATATATATGGACTTGGAACTCTTAGACCCAGGTGGAAAAGTGCTGCACAAGAGAAGCTTCATAAAGGTTCATGGCAATTCAGAACATGTCCCATCAGTTTAGCCCTCCTAATCTGCTCAGTATAGAGAACAAGGAATAACTATTAGATGTTACCGAAAAATAGGAGGTATTGGAACGTGAAGCAAGGAAACAATATTTAGATTCTTAAGTAGAGACCTACAAGGTGATGAATGAAACAAGACAAGAAAGGTACAGATAAGCTAGCGACAACGGGAAAGGTTCAGTGTAGTCTGGTATTTAAACGTTATTTCTGATGTTTCAAAATAAGAAACACCATATCTTACAACTCTAGACAGCAGAACAAATGCTTATAGCGGGCACAAAAGTACTTAATAGTCTGATTTTGTTACAATGCCTAGTGTGCATGAATGATAATATTCATTCTGGTTTTTGTAGTGTGCGTATGTGTATATGAGCTTTTATCAACTGTATGAATTGAAATGGCCTTCTAGGAATTACTTGAGAAGTTCAATATTCCATTCGTTGGTACGAGTTCTTGGTCAGCTCAGCGTGCATTTGACAAGGTGGGGATACTCTTTCATCTCAATGTTGTATGCACATTTATATTAATTTGAGCCCAATGGTTTCCTTTTGAACAGTATAATGCTGCAACGGACCTTTCAAAGCATGGATTTCCTACAATTCCAAGCCTTCTAATAGAGGTTTGAATGTTTCTGATATGTACATGCATGCATTCATATTTTGAATGGCCACACTAAATATATTTCTCTTTGATCTTACTAATTATCTTGTGTAGGCTTTAGATTATCTAGCCAGTTTTAGGTGCTATGAAGTTGGCTGCATACATTGGGCAAATAGAAAGTGAATCTGGCAGAATTGATGTTAAAATAGATGGGAAAGATGTTATTCAACCTCTGGTCCCTGCTATTTTGACATTCTTCTTGAACTAGTGTAAATCAGCATATCTTTAGATCAATGTTGACTCTTGTTGAAGTTGAGGTGTGTAAACTAAAGTGTCAAAGGCTAGATCCCTCAATATTGGTTTAGTGATAATCTGATTTATGTAATCTTGGTTGACAGGCATCATCATGCATGTAACAACTGTACTCATATAAGCCCAATAGTCACTTAGGTGGCTATTTAGTAGTTAGTGTTGGAACTTATGTATAAGTAATAAAGCTTGTCTTTTGATCTTATTCATCCTTTGTTTTCCACAATTCAAATCAATTTACGGGTTATTTATGTAATATGCACTCTGAGTCTTAACTTCACTTACAGGGGCCCATAGTTGATAAAGGTGTACTAGCTGAGTGGTTTATATCTCATTCTTTGAATACCAATTCTGGGCATGTTGTGGTAAGCACAGGTAACATTTGAAGAAAGAAATAAGGAGTTAAAATTTCTTCTCATTGGCCATCAAATTATGTTATATTACTGTGAAGTGATATGTCGGAAAAAGTGATGGTGGCACACAAGTAGTGAACTTAATAGATAAACGATGTCTTTCCTCAGTTAATATTTTTGAGTGATAATGGGTTGGTACCATAAAATATTAAGTTGATGCTTTTGGAAATTAAATCTGCACTGGTGATTAGTTGTCATGAAATTTATTTTTGTCAAAGCACGATTCCACCTCCAATACAATTGTGCCCAACTGCATTCCCAGCTGCAACTGCCCACATATGCACCCAACTAAGGACAGTCATTTGATTGCTTCAAATGCCCCTGCCACCCCAATTCAACCACACACCTGCGACATTTAAATTAAGCTCCACATGCAGCATCCATTCCAATTGCATTGACTGGATGAATAATATACAACTACAAAATCCCGTCTTGACCATACCTTCAAGTGACGTTGCCTGGTCTTATCTGTGAGCTTCATTACTGCTTTTTGTTTCTGCAGGAAGCAAAAGCAAAATAATTTACCTAATAGCAGTTATAAGTAGTTAATCTACTTGGTGTAGTACTAGTTTTCTGTGGAAGCTATCGTTCTCGTGATTCCATTATATGACTCCGTTTTCAAAAAATATGGTTAGGTAAAGCCTGCAAGAGGAGGTTCAAGTCTTGGCGTCAGTGTAGCCCATGGAATCGACGATGCATTTACCAAGACCCAGATTCTTCAGAATGAAGTAGCATATTGCTCATTTGACTATTAGTTGTTGGAAATTCTGAATAGAGAAAATTTCTGTTTCTACAGTCCATTCACAATAGGGTGGTGGTTGAAGTTTATGCTGAAGGTGGAAAGGAGTTTACAGCAATTGTCCTTGACATTGGCACTGGTGATAGTGTTCAGCCAATAACTCTGCTACCAACTGAGGTACACATGCATTTTTGTTAATTACCATTAAGTTTTAATCCTTCATGTGCCTAGGTCTTACTATCGTAAATAGGTTGAGATACATCAAAACGAAAGCCAATGTGGCGAAGACGGATCAATATTTAACTACAGAAGGAAATATCTTCCAACAAGACAGGTTAGCTCCTGGTGCCTTCTTAAGGACGGGGGGTGTGAAAACATGATAGCAATGTAATAGTAGCATATGATTATGAGAGCAGTTTGAATAGTAAAAGTGACACATGTCTAAATCTGGGAGTATCAGTAGACACATTTTATGGTCTCATTTGACACTTCATGGTCAGGTCTATGATTTCTTATGCAGGTTTACAGATGGTGTATAAAGTTGTTGCATATCATAAAACACCTTTATGGGGTTTAGGGTATTTATCAGACACAACCCGAGGGAAAAGGTTATCAGGCGAGGAAGGTGTGGTATCATAGGAATAAGTTATATGGAATTGGAAATAACATCGTTAACCATTGGCAAAAAGGAAGAAGAATCAAGATTTCAACTTCATGGCATTCCTTGAGGGTCTCCTTAAGATGTGAAAGGACAGTTTGCCTTCCAATGGGATGGAAAAAACAGATATTGCATTTGTTATTAATTGGTCTTATAAGCCCAAAGTGTCTGTAACATTAATAAATCTTCTCTTCTCCCTTCCTTCCTGTATGCCATCTTTTTTATGTTGCTATTTACATTTACAGGTGTCTTACCATACTCCACCGCGATTCACATCGGAACTGGTACAAGAAATCCGTAATGGAGCATCAAAAGTGTTTAAGCTTCTTGGACTATCTGATTTTGCAAGAATCGATGGGTGGGTATTGCCGCAATCTGGAGGAAAAGTCGTATTCACAGACATCAATCTCGTATGGTGATTACCTCTCTGTGTTCAGGTGTAGTCCTTTTGTTGTTTATACTTTTATTCATTTTATAATTTTAACAGATAAGTGGAATGGAGCAAACAAGTTTTTTGTTCCAGCAGGCTGCACAGGTATTATCCACAGCAATGGTTGACAATGGTACTGTATGATTAACCTGTTTTTCGTATCAGCTGGAGATTGAACACGTATTATTGGCAGGTTGGACTTTCACACAAGGATGTGCTTTTGTTGGTTCTTCGGCATGCATGTTCACGATATCCAAAGCTTCACAAATTTAATCCAGTCAATACGGGGTCCCAAGCATTGAGTATAAATTCGAAAAGATATGACATCCAACTGGAGAAGAAGCAAAAGGTGTATGTTATATTTGGAGGAGATACATCAGAACGCCAAGTTTCTTTGATAAGTGGGACAAATGTCTGGTTGAACCTGAAGAGCTATGAAGAGGTATACCTTGCTTGATAGTTCAGAACATATTTTAACCATGGCAGTATGTATACAGAATGAAATTGTTTTAAATATAAAAGTTGATTGCTAGGAAATTTGGTAAAATACAAGGAAGCTTTTATAATTTGCAAATTGCAACTTGACATATGAGATAAAGTTGTTGGAAGTTTGTCGGAAGTGTGCTGATGAGTGAGAAAGGAAGGAAGGAAGGAAGGAAGGAAGATTATAGAAAGAAAGAAAGAAAGATTATATTAACGTCTACGAGAGACCACTTGGGTCTATGAGACCATTTTATACAGCAATCATGTGCAGCTAGGGGCGCATTTGCTGCCTCCTAGATATGTTTAAACATAAAAAAGAAAAACTAAGACAATAAAATCAAGAGACTTTAGTCTTCTTGGCCATTGGCCCAAAGTACTTAGTAATGTCAGACTTGTCCTCTCTTTTTTGAAAGGACTGCTTATGTTTCTCCTTCACTGTTCGCTTTCTTCTCCTTGACGCCTTCATGGTTACTCCTCTTGGGACCGGATTAGAAGGTCCAGGAAGGGGACTAGACTTCCGTTTATTATTAATATCACCTCCAATGAGAAAGAGGGAGATTTTGCTTTGTGTAAGGTCCTTTTCCTGTCCAGCTCTCCCATCAGCCCGCTCCGTCAGCAGATTTCTTCTATGAACAGTCATTTGATGGAGGAAAAGAGCTATACATTCCTGATCCTCATATCTAATGAGTTTTGAAAGGGAAGTAGGTTCCCGAAACAGACAATGGAACCTACCCCGTATTTCATAATAGACTGGACAAGTAAAGATGAAGTGTTCCTCAGATTCAGTAACATTCAGCTGACATAATTT
>JAANSK020275658.1:0-11324 GCA_011763485.2 Isoetes engelmannii
TGGCAATCTGTTTCAAGGAGTTGACAAATGTATTTGTGCCAGCCAGGAACTGAATGATAGAGTTCTGAATACTTATTTTATACCCCACAACACTAGAGATACCACTAAGCCAATTCCAAAAGGGGGCCAGAGTGGAGCAGCAAAAAATGTGGTTGGAAGTTTCGGGAAGCTGCTTACATAAATCACAAGTAACATCAAAATCAGGGTTATCACTGTGAATCCTCTTCTTGATGTAGCACTTTAAAGGGATAGCTTGATGAAGAGACAACCATGCAAGAAGCTGAGTTTTAGGTTGGCAATAGGTCTTCCAACAATTCCTAAGGATCTTAATGAAGACATTAGTAGCCACGTTCCATCTCAGAGGAATTCTATCAGATTTAGGCTCATTGATCAATCTATAGATGGTGGACACCCTATATTCTTTTTTCCCCTTTAAAGTCCAATTAATGTCATCTATAATATTCCAACTGGAAACATGAGTTAAACAGGATATCAGGTGCCTATAGATAGTCCTATCAGTTGGAGAGTTCAAGCCCAAAGTTCTCATTTCATCCCATGTTCTCCATCTGTTCCTATGCCATAAATCAGTTAAGATAGAGACACCAGCATTTTCCCATTTCCTGTAACTTCTAGGGTGTTCCTCAGCAAGACAGGAATGATTGTTTTTGGCCAAAGTAGGAGACCAGAAGACTGAAAAGTTACCACAGACCTCAGACATAGGAACATGGTCAAGCATCTCAGCAGCAGAGTTCCATGCTTCAAAGATGTTCTTCATCAGTTTGGAAGTGTTGTTCCCTGACTTGAAAGAATAGAAGAAAGAATCAGGAGCAGAGTGTTGGCAGTTGCATTTGCCAAAAGGTTTAGATTTTTGAAGCCAGAACCTTATGAAGTCCATAGCAGGCGAGTCATGCCCCTGAATTGCTTTCCATATGAACTTGGCAGCTAGAGCCTGAGCTTGTTTGAATAAAGACTTACATCCTAAACCACCTGAGTCCCTATCATGAGTCAATTCTTTCCACTGCAAGCAGTGCATACCTCCCCAAATGAAGTCTCTGACACACTTCTCAATTAGATATTATAAGATTTCTTATCAGCAATTAAGTAAGACAGAAGAGAAGTATATATAAGTGCTTGCAAAAATTGAGTTAGCAACAATGATTCTTCCTGTTCTCGAGAGATTTTTGCTAATATCACTCACCTTCTTCCTAATTCTGTTAACAATACCATCTCAGGCTCCCTTAACATTTGTATTACATGAAAGAGGCAAACCTAAGAGGGTGATACACTCATTATATTGAACAATCTTAATGCCTCTAGTGTTGATGGCTGCAGAAGGGTCATCCCAAAGAATAGAGCACTTTTCAATGTTAAGGACCACACCTGATGCAATACCAAACAGATTGATGCAATCAAAGAAGTTATCCAAAGTAGTGTTATCAGCTTTGAGCATGATAAAAGTGTCATCAGCATACTGAAGCACAGTTAGTTGTTTGCTTGAGCCAGGCATTTTAAGGCCAGTAATCAAATTTGCAGATTGAATACATAGGAGCAGCCTTGTCAAGACCTCTGCTACAGTTAGGAATAGATATGGAGCCAGGTGGCAACCCTGCCTAACTCCTCTATGGATGGAAAGAACGCTGTAGGACAGCCATTAATGGTAATAGCAGAGTATGCATTCACATTTAGGCCCATGATTCTCTAAATTAAGTTGGGATGAATCCCTATGCAATCCATTGCATGTTCAAGGAAGTTTCAATTAATAGAATCATAAGCCCTCTTGAAATCCAACTTCAAGAGGAGGCAATTTTGCTTATATAATTTGTTCCAATGTAAGGCTTCATTGGCTGCAATATAATTGTTTAAAATAAATCTCTTTGGGAGAAAAGCTGACTGGCAGTTGGAGATTGTCTGTTGTAGGTGACTCTTAATCCTTTCAGCAATGATCTTTGCTACCAATTTATAAGTAGTGTTGGTCAGAGATATGGGCCTCCAGTCATGAATAGAGACTGGTTTACTCTTTTTAGGGATTAAGGAGATCATGCTAGATGAATAAGCAGGAGGCAGTATATTAGAATACCAGTAACCTTTGACAAAAGTGCACAAGTCATGTTTGAAGATATCCCAGAATTCTATGTAAAACTCAGGGGGAAAGCCATCAGGACCTGGAGCTTTACCATGCTTCATCCTAGCTAAGTTTCTAAATATCTCCTTCTCATTGGGACAGTCAAGAACCTGATCAGGCATCGTCTGAGAATGATGAATTGAGCTAAAGATGTGAAATTGAGCATCAAACATATCATCCTTATTAATTTCCTCATAGAAGAGATTCCTATAGGTTTGGAAGAAATAGTCCCTCACTGAGTCATCATCAGTGATGACATTACCAGGCTGTTTTCAACTTGAGTAATAGCATTATTCAACAGTCTTTGCTTAGCCTTCTTATAAAGAAGCTGAAGACGGGTTATTCAATTCTTTGGCATAGGTGATCTTAGCTTTGAGAGTCAATCCCCTAGCACAGTGCTCCTCAATCTCTCTTATCTGGATCTCAAGTCTATTTTCTTCCTGATGATGATTGACATTGTTTGGATCATCAATAAGGAGCTGTCTAACAGTCTTGGTTTGTTCAAATAACTCTAGCCTAGCTTGGTCCCTGATTTTCTTGGCATTAAGACCCCAGGCCTTGATCCAACCCTTAGCTTTCTTGAGCTTGGAATAGAAAAGGGCCATGGACTGATAATTAGCAATACCAGGTTGAGAAGAATAGAATTCTTTAAATTCAGTGCAGAATTTTTTATTGGCCAGAAGGGAAGAATTAAATTTGAATGAGGTTCTAGACTGAATCCTATATAAGGATAACTTTTTAAACTCGATGATAATGGGTTGGTGATCAGACAAAGTGGCCCCTTCATCCCCAGTAACAATGCAGTTGTCCAAGAGCTCAGAGGAGCAATTAGCAATGTAGACCATATCAAGATTGCAAAACATCATATCTTCACCTTTTCTTTTATTGGACCAAGAGAACTTAATGTTGGAGCATGGAATATAAAAGAACATAAACTGGGCCAACAAGCTATTCCAAGAGTTCCTCTCAGTAGGAGACATGTTAATCTGGTTACCAAGCTTCATATCCCATTAGGGAGTGTTATTGAAGTCACCAGCCATGACCCAGTCAACTTGATCTTTTTGGGAAAGAACCTCCTGAATATTTTCCCAAAGACCTTTCCTCTCACTTGGATTAGTGTGAGCATAAATATTGATAACTCCTACCTTATGATTTGCATGCTCAAAAATGACATACTGCCATCTAGAGCTCGGGCTGTTGAAAGTTTTAATCATATTAAGGTTGAACCAGATGATAGCAAGACCTCCCTTAGTGCTATTGGCTTGAATGACAGAAGAATTGGCACCACTTTTGATCCATGTGGCCAAGTTGCTAGCTTCAAAGAAAGGCAGGTGATGTTCCTGAAGAAGGATTAAGTCTGCTTTGTACTGCCTAATACTAGCTACAAACCTTCTTCTCTTAACCGGGCCTTTGATACCTCTAAGATTCCAGGAAATGACTTTCATTGAGAGGGGATTTTGTTCAGGAATTCAGCAAAGAACTCTCCTTTGCTTCTAGTATTCTTTGCAGGACCATTGTAGTTATCATTAGTGGGAGTAGAAATGGCTTCACTGTCATAAGACTTCTTCCTAGCCTTCTTCTTCTTCTTCCACTTTTCAGAATCCAGGCATCTAGATAGCGAGACAATGGACTTCAAGATCGAAGGGGGAGTCTCAGGTATACTATCAGGGGTACGATGGGACTCTTGAAGCTTGAAAGGCTTGTCAACAATAGCATTGCTATCTTTTTGAGGGGTAGAGTCCAGATTGCCATACATATGTAACTGAGAGTAAGATCTGCAATCTACCATAGCTGAAAGAGAAATGGTACTAACCAGGTTTGCAGCTTCCTCTCTTTGTTGACTGAGGCACAACTCCCCATTTGGATCAGCATCAATAGGAGAAGAATCTGCATAAACATTAGACTGCTAACAAGTTATCCCTACTATTTTTTTCATTGTGAAAGTATTGTCTCATGGCCTCATCTACAATATTTTCCATAAACCTATAACTCCTATCTCTCTCACTCTGGGTGTTAGCAGCATCAGGGGCTTTGTTGTTGTGACAGAAGTCAACTTCAGAATTATTTATGTGAGTAGGGGAGGTAGTTAAGGAGCTAGTCAAGGAGGCAGATGTAGGTGGAAAACTGGAGGGATGAATTGAAGAGCCAGGTGGGATAGCAGATGAGGTGGAAATAGTGGAAATGTTGGTAGTAGTCTGACAAGGATTTGACAGCTGTTCCAACTGTTCCAACAATTTGAGCTTGACTTCCTTCAATGCTGTCTTATTTGCCATTGCAGTCCTGGATAACCATACCAAGGTATTGTTCACATGGTTGATCTTCTTGGATATCAGGAACCATGTCTGTCATATTCTCATCATTAGTAACATCCTTCATATAGTTGCAGATATCTTGTACCCCAGCAGAGGCTCTAACGTTTTCACTTGTTTCTTTCAGTATTGTACTTTCACATACTGAGTGACTAAAACTGCTATTCCCAATCGCCATGCCACCACCACAGTCCTCATCCGAATTATCTTGGAGAACTTGGTATGGATTGATATCACCATACTTACTCAAGCTTTCATTATCTGAATCTGAATCCGAGCCTGAGTTTTCATAATTGATGTACTTTGACTTGTGATTTGTCATGTACTTTTCTTTTGATGAGCTGCTATCCTCACTCAAGTTACCTGAGTTGGTAACCATAAGTGGCTTTTGTACCAGAGTATTGTTGACTGTAACCCTTACTAGCGAGAGAGCAGATCTCATATAAAGGTTTGTTGTAGGACTGTGCTTATTGAACTCAGCAACCTGATCTCTTACCCTGAAGGTATCACCTTTTTTCTTGTACAAAGACTGGTGGATTAGATTTTGGTCTTCAGAACTGCTTGATACTCCTTGATCATAGTTGGGATTACAATTAGGATTACAGTTTTCTTTTCCCTGACCATTGATCTGCAGACCTTTGTTGAGGAGCTTGATATTACCATACCTTGATGTTTCCCACCTATGCTTAAGTAATTTGGAAGCTTGCCTCTTGGATTCCTCCAATTCTCTATTTGCCTGTAAGATTCTGTCGTGCTGAATCCTCTTCCTTTCAATTCTTCTCGAGCTCCCATTTTTGTTACCATATCTGTTGCCTGTACTTGAACCCTAGTATGCTTGAGAACTCATACAGTCAATGCCACTGGATGAATTTTCCTCTTCTTGATAGGCCACAGAAGGCCTGCACTTGGAGCCACCATGTAATCTAATACCACACCTCCCACATTTTGGAGGTATCCCACTCCATCTTAAAGGAATTGTCTGCTCCTTTCCGAAGAGGTCCATAAAAGTAATCTCTAAAGGCAAGGGCTTAAGGAGATCAATTTGAACAAAGATTCGAGTTGGTGAGTGAGGCTTGAAGTCAGCAGAGATAAAAGCTCCAATGGAGTTGAATAAAGACTGAAAGCATTCAGTGTTCCAGTAGATTGGGCTAAGCTCAGCTGGGATTATAGAAGCAACATATGGAAGGGAAGCCGGTTTGGCTGTGTCAAAGTGATAATCCCATTTCTGAAACTTGATTTGGAATCCTTGAAAGATCATGAAGCCTTTTTAAAGCAAGAAGTTAGCGGAGGTCTCAGAATGGACTAAGAGAAAGAATGAACCTTTTAGCCAGAAACAGCTAGAGACTTGCATGTTAGAGCCCATATTCGAGATTTGCTTTGTTACAGACTCTAAGCTGATATTTTTGACCTCGGACCATGCAATCAATGCATTTTTTTCAAGCATGCACAATCTGCTCATGCAAGATTCAAAGTTTAAGGCAATGATTTTACCTTTGGTCAGATTTGGGTTCGGGTTGAATTGATCTTTGATGTTCTGTAGCACTTGAACCCATCCGAGATTGTATCTTATACGTGTCCTCTTTCTCGCAACAAAAAACGTGCAAATATGAGCATTATATAGTCAATGCAATTATATAAAATTAGCAGAAACGCAAGGTTGGGGAAAGGGTAGGATAGGAAAAACAAAGAAGAACTGGGAAAGAAGAAGAGAGGAAGCTTTACTAAGGAGCGAAACCAGGATGGGATTAAGGGTTAGCATGAACCATGGTTTGATTTCTTTTTAGCAAATAAACATTTGAAGCAACTAATAGAGTCGTGCTATTATTGTACAAGGTATAGACTATTGCTTTGGGTAGATGAATCTAGAAGGCTTTTGTATGGTGAAACAACTAAAAATAGAAATTAGATGTATGGCATCCGATGGCATCCAATATGTTAATTGCATCGCACATTTTTGTGAAATATATACTTAAGAATATGCAAAAAAAAAAAAAAGAATGATTGTGATTGTAGAATTGGTAATAGGTCTATGACGTGTAATTTTTTGTCAGAACAAACATAAATAGCAACAGACGTAGGAAAACTTAGTAGATTAAATCTTGTCATATGTTAATTAGGCTTCCATAATATGCATTGGTAAAGGTGCTCTGAGCAGTCAATTTTATTCATTCATGAGGTATATATTCTTTTAGGAAGATATGATAACCTCATTATGTTGGACATTTATTGAATAAAAAAAGTGGCTATGTCTAGGGATATAGGGAATGTCTAAATGTTCAAAAGTGGCTATGTCTAGGGAATAGGGAAAGTCTAAATGTTTAATTTTGAGACTATCCAAACCATTTTGATGGCCAATTTTTTTTTTTTTTAGTAACATTAGGATCAATTAACCTTATGGTAATTAAAGGAAAACACTTTTCGATCCTTGTAGAATATCGTATCCTCCTATATCACGTTATCATGAAAACAAACGTGTCAAATGCTATCTGGTAAAGGTATCCGTTTTGATACTAGATACCTACTTTTACATTTTTTCTCTTGCTATTGGGTCATTTCAATTTAGATACTTATATTCATAGCGCAACACAAGTGCTCTACGCTGCATTTTCCTGCTGGAGCGCTATCTTGTTAAATCCTGGCCATGTTGCACAATGTACTCACATTTGGCTCATGGAATATATCTTTTTACGTGCACCACTTTTATTTAGTTATAGGTGCTTTTAAATACATACATGTTGGTTGCCTTCACTATCCGAGGAATAGTATCGTTAAATTTAAAGTGGCTACAAGAGAAAAGCTTTCATAAAAAATAAGCTTTTTTGGAATACAAGGACATAATGTGTAACTGCACATTTTTTGGAATATAAGAACATAATGGGGAACTGCACTGAATGTAGCAACCCTGCATCCATCACAAATTAGACTCACAAAGGCCCTGGCAATTTAGACAAACCTGTTCAGAATAAAAGCTGTTTAAGCATTAGCATCTGTCGAATCCACATTAACAAACCAATACAAATGCACAACTTCTACAACAGATGTTATAGACATCAGAAGCAATCATGTATTAAAGTCCAGTGCTTCAACATGCAATTCAGAAGCATAAACCTGAAATCACAATGGCTTTGGCAGTTGGCAAATACCTGCTCAAGAAAAGGTCATTGTTAAGACAGACAGAAACCAATACTATTGAAAGCAGTGGCCAAATATGTACAAAGTAACTCCATTAATGAAACATGGATTCCCATGAGAATATGCATGTTGAATCTGCCCATCAATCACTATATGTGTGACTACTTGCACAATGAGTGACTACATTTCCCGTTTTTTAATAATGCCAAGAATTGTATATACAACAATATACGAAAGCGAGTCAAATCATAAGAGCAATGGCAAGCTTTGGAGCAACTTTCTGTGTCGTATCTTACTATGCAGCCTTGCTAGTTGAACTTGCGTAAACAATGGAAAGCTAGTCTTCCTGAATTAAAATGTACACCAGACTTAAGATTGGTCAGATGGATTACTTGGCCTGTGGTCTAACTTTTCATCATGTTCAAGCATTGGTAGTTTTAAAGGTAGATGGAGACAAAGCTCGTATGGAACACTATTTCAGCACATATAATCTCAAAGAAATTACTGATTATTACAGATATGGAAACCAGTCCTTCCATGGATACTGCATGAATCTAAGATCAAATCTAAGATCTAAGACATCTAAAGTTGAAGGCAAAACCTAGAGCATATGAATTCAAGCTTCTACCAGAGAAGCAGGGTGGACATGTAAAGCCTTGGGTTTTGTAAGACCCCTTTAGACAAAGCAGTATAAGTAAATTTCTGCAATAATTTGTACAAAAAAGATCAGCACCCTAATGTACATTAGAGAATAAAGCTCTTTTCTTAATATGCTATCATACACATGAGTGGAAACTTCCCCTAAGCTATGATTAATATGGCACTCTGGGAGCTTGTTCCAAATAGCAAAAAACCTTAGAAGAATCAATCTAGAATGCCCTGCAATATTTCCTCTGCTATGGCAGTATTTTAAGGCCATATAATCAAATCTCCATTTAGGAAAATGCTGATAACTTTTTCACGCAGTAGCACTCATATACATAAGCATCTATGACATCTTAAGGCTAAGAAAATACAATACACGTTTGTTTAAAGCAACAACACTCTATCAAGAATAAAAATTAGGATTATGTAACTATCAGATCTTAGTGCTCAGAATGCACAATATATGCTTATTTAAGGTAGCAGCCCAATATCCTTAAAGCTTTACAACATCTGAACCTTCTTAATGTTGCTCAGGTCTACATTTACTGCAAAATACACTGAAACACTCTATTTAACTTAGCAGAGTGTCAGATCTAAAGCCAAAATGGAGAAATCTTTTGCAAACATACTTTGTCCACCTGTCTACAGTAGAGGACTTAGATTTATATTTATGCCTCTAAGCAAGGGAATCCTTATCTTATACACACCACAAATGGCAGATCTGTTCATTTTCCAGTCTAATTTCTTAGAACAAAAAATATAGAGAAAGATCTATATATTAACATAATTTCTAAATATGTGCTACCATTCAGCATCTTTTGCATTTATTTTTCCTCTCAGAAATGGTCTAATCCTCAAAATCTACTCAATGCAAAACACATAACATTCAAACCTAATGTGGTCTAATCCTCAAAATCTACTCAATGCAAAACACATAACATTCAAACCTGATGTGATCGATTTTGCATGCCATTATGTTGAGCAGCAACACTTGTAATCTTGACAGGAAGAATAGATTTAATACTCTGCGTCCCTTCATCCAAATCCTTCATGGGTCCAGCGTTTTTAGAGTGCCCCTGTGCAATAGAGGCTGGATCTGCACCTCACACAAAGAGTTGGCTCCTTATTTGATTCAAGAGGCCACCACTGTTTTGTGGAACTGAAAGCCTTTGCTCTTCTTAGTAGATCTGCCTTTTTCTTCTTCTATTCTTTTCCTTGTGGAAATGTTTAGATCGCTTTTTTTCTGGCCCGTATGAGCCAAAAAACCACCACCGGCAAGCAGGAGATAAGCAAACTTCAAAACAAACACTAACTCTGCTCATATCTGCAATTTCGTGATGCCTTGTATTTATCAATGCATGAGCCCTTTCTACGGTCTGTACAACACCAGAAGTGCATATTCATACCAAAAATTCATACCTAAACAGGTCGAATAAAGGCTCCTTTATAGATTGCAGCTTCAACCGTAAAGGAGGCGTTCAGATTTTCCCAAACCTTAGGAAAATATAGGTGACTTGGAGCTAGATTGAAGATCGATGAAGGCAGGTGGAGTGAAGATCGAAGAGGGCAAGATTTTGGAATAGGTAATTCTTGCCGGGGCAAGATTTCTGGGCGAAAGCCCTGGCGAGCGGCGGCAGCCGCGAGCCTTGGCGTGCGCCCTGAAATCTTGCTCCGGCAAGAATTTCATGACGGAAACAAAGGGACCTTGAAATTCTTTTCATTTTTTATTGTTCCAGGATGTTTCTGGCAGAAATCCGGCGATCTTCGTGGTGGCGCCGCTTCGCAGGGGACAGAGGAAATCGGCTGGAGATCGATTGGAGGTTTCGCGATGTAAAACCGGGTTGTTTAGGGCCGAAATTTCATGGTCCCTTTGTTTTCGTAGAGGGAGAATTTTGGGGGATTTTCTATTTTTCATGACCGTCAATTGGAAAATAAGAGATCTAATGGTTGTAATTAAAAATTGATGACATGTCCCGACACGTGTATAGGCTAGAATTCAAGCATTGAGGTGAGCTCGAGTTAGGCAACCCTGCTAAAAAAATGCATTAAAACATTCACAAAGTCATATGGCATAGTAGTCTCTTATCATTGTCATGTTAACGTGGATCCCGCATAGGGAGAGTCATAATATATATTTTGGAATTTATTTATACATGAGGTCATCGTGCATACAGAGTCTTGCAAGAGTAAAAGGGTACATTAGAGGAGTCTTATTAGATACTCGTACAAACACACGTTCTACTTATGCCCAAAAATGTTAGGCAAGTACATATCTACTAGACTACCTCAATGGCACGCATTTTTATGCTGGGTACTATATTATCTCTGTAGGAGAAGTCAAGATGTCATGGAAGAATCCACATGGACATTAGGCCCCGTAGTCATGTGTGCCATGTAGAGATGCATATTCAAAGTTCCACAGTGACCTAGACAATATTGACCCTATTACATAAAATCATGATTTGGCCCAATTTATTTATTTAGATAGGTAGGTAGGTAGGTAGGTAGGTAGGTATTATTTATTACTTTAAAGATTTATTTGCCTCTCATTGGGTGGCCTGCTACTTCAAGGATGCCATAGCCAGCAAAATCACACTTTAGAAGGCAGATGTCTTCAACTGGTACCTCTAGGTAAGAGTTTAGGAGCCTAACCATAGTCCATTGTTTCTGGCTGGTTGCTACATACCCCATGCAGGCTCCAAGTTCTACCACATACATGAGGCAGACACGGATGTCCACATGCCTTATAGAGAGCTGTATGATGATATAGATCGTTATAGGCAGCAGGGACAGGTGCTTCTGGTCGGAGATTTCAATGCTCGCACGACACAGCCGCAGTCGGTGGCCTTCCAAGGCGACGCTGATGCTGATCCGCTTTGGCTTGAGACCGCAGCGATACAGCATACACGAAACTCCCAGGATATGGTCGTCAGATCGTTTGGTAGAGAGCTGTTCCAGCTTTGCCAGGTTTTTTATATGGTGCTTTGTAATGGTATGCTCAGATGGCCGCAATCAGGGGGTGTTACCTGCAGGAGTGACAGGCAGGATGGGGGAGCAAGTGTGCTGGATTACCTCCTTGCTCCGGTAGTAGGCCTAGACATGATTACACACTTCTC
>JAANSK020275669.1:0-11323 GCA_011763485.2 Isoetes engelmannii
TCGTACATGGGTGTATTCCAGTGACGTGGCATGTCTGATACGGTATTTATACCCGTATACATACATGGAACGTCACATAATCGAAGGACCTGAAGATGAAGAAGGTGAGAACAATACTAATGGTGCTTCTTGTGATAATGCAGACAGTGGAGATTCTGTCCATGTCAGTGCAGGTGGGAGTAATACCAAACGTGCTCATCAAGCTAGGTGTATCATTGCAAGCAAACTGAGCTCCAGTATTATGTTCAAGTTAAGAAACAAATCTCCAAGGGAGATGTGGAATGCTCTGATCAAAACTTATCGGGTGAAAAACTCATCTCAGATTGAGATACTTGATAGAGAGTTAAGAAAGTTAAACTTCCAAAAAGGGGAGAATCTGAATCAGTTTTTCAAAAGTATGATAATATAGTGGCTGATTTGGAAGCAGCAGGCGTTCCTATCACCAAAGACTTTCATGTCCTCTCTCTATCTAGATCTTTCTCTGATTATGAGCAGTTGTCCACACTAGTAAGAAGTGTAGCTAGAAATCGAGAGAGAGAGCAGAAATGATGATAAGAACTGATATTGAACAAAGAAAAATCATCAAAGGGGAAGAAGAGGAAAGGTCTGAAATTCTGTATGCAGGAAAGAAAAAGAACAAGTCTGGATCTGATAAAAGTAAATTTGGGCCATGTTTTAGTTGCAAAGAATATGGTCATCTTAAAAACAATTGTCCTAAGGCTAAAGAAAGAAGATGTTTCAACTGTGAGGGGTATGGCCACATTGCAACAACCTGTCCTAGCCCCAGAGGAGCGGGCAAAGCTAAAGGAAGAAATTTCAATAAAGGGGAAAATCCAAAAGGTAGGACTAGAGGAGTTTCAAGTGTCAACATTGCTCAAGAGAATATTAATATTGATGAAGACACTGATGTTGAGGTAAGACCTACTGTTTGTTTTGTTTCTGACAAAGAAACTAATGAAATTGATGATATGCTTATCATAGATAGTGGAGCTGAGAGATCAGTGATCAAAAATGCTACTCTCAAAGAAAGAAGAGAAAGAAGCTCCATTTGTGTGCAGATGGGAGATGGCGACTTACAAGAAGTTAAGGAGTCTGGATTGCTGCAGTTGTTCGATTTAGATGGCATAATAGTTAATCTCAAGGATGTACTTTGTGTTCCTAATATTGCTAGAAATTTAATATCAGTAAGTCAGCTTGTTGACATGGGTTTCAAACTTGTCTTTGACAAGATTTGTAAGGTTTTTCAGAATAATAAACTCAGGTTTTATGCAACTCGAGTTGGAAATCTGTTTGACTTTTATAACAAAGCATTAACTGGAAGTATTAACTCGCTTGTAATTCCAACTCTCAAACTTTGGCATGAAAGGCTTGGACATGTCAATGTGGACAAAATAAAGAACATGTTAAAATAAGGATTAATCACTGCAGTAGCAGGGGAAGAGGTTGTTTGCTATGGATGTATGGTAGGAAAAAGCTCTAGGCTATCATTCAAGAGAAGAAATAGCAGGGCTGAAGAACTTCTAGAGCTGGTACACTCAGACTTATGTGGTCCTATTAATATTCAGAGCATACATGGAAGAAGATATTTTATTACCTTTATAGATGATTGCTCAAGACACACAAAGTGCTACTTTCTTAAGAGAAAAAGTCAAGCATACAAAGCCTACAGAGTCTTTGAGGTGGAAGCTGAAAGAAGTACAGGAAAACAAATCAAATGTCTCAGGACTGACCGAGGTGGAGAATTTGTAAATGAACAGTTTGATGAATACTGCAGGAACAAAGGCATTAAAAGGCAAATGACTTGTAGTCATACTCCACAGCAAAATGGAGTTGCAGAAAGAAAGAACAGGTACATTCTTGATGCAGTAAGGTCCATGCCTAAACAAAGTGGACTACCAAATTATTTGTGGGAAGAAGCAGTTAGAACCACAGTCTATGTTCAAAATCGAGTGCCTTCATCAAGCATCAATGGACAAGTAGCAAAAACTTTATGGAGCAAGGATGAGATTCAATATGACAGGTTCAAAGCTTTTGGGTGCATTGCATTTGCTCATATATCAGAGGAAGAAAGAAAAAAATTAGATGATCGAGCAGTAAGAGGGTATATGGTTGGATATGATGACAAATCCAAAGGGTACAGGATTTATTATCTAGAAGAAAGGAGGATAATTATATCCAGAGATATGAGATTTAATGAAGTAATACTTTATAAGAATAGGAATGACATGGAAGGTAGGCAGGATATATTTGTTGAAGAGAAGGATGATAAAATTGGAAAGACTGAAGAAACTAAGTTGGATGTGGATAGTGATGATGATAATGATACACATACTGAAAAGGCTGCAAATGAGAATGTAGAGAACAGTATACCTGCAGAAAACAATCATGAGAATAGTAATGAGCCTGTAAAACAAAAAAGGAATTTAGAACATGAAAGACCAAGGGATGAAGGACATTGACATGAATAAATATGGCAGAACTGTTGAAGGGAGTTCAAGGAGGTTACAGAAAGAAAAGATTGACATAAACACCATATTGGCAATTTTGGAACCAGATGTACCAACTTGTTATGAGCAAGCAGTGAAGGGAGAGAATGCAGAAAATTGGAAAAGAGCAATGCAAGAAGAGATGAACTCATTTGAAAGAACTGGTACCTAAGACATTGTTAGTAGATCCAAAAATCGAAATATTGTTGGCAATAAATGGGTATATAGGATTAAGACCGGGAACAATGGAGAAAAGAAATTCAAAGCAAGGTTAATAGCTCAAGGTTTCTCACAAAAGAAAGGTGTAGACTATGATGAGACTTTCTCACCTATAGTAAAACTAACTAGTCTGAGAATTCTGCTTGCCTTTGCTAATGCTTTTGATCTAGAAATCCACCATATGGATGTTAACACTGCCTTTTTAAATGCTGACTTGGATGAGGAGATATATGCGCAGCAAGCTAAAGTATTTGAAGCACAAGGAGACATGGTCTGGAAACTGAAGAAAGTTGTGTACGGTCTTAAATAATCTCCAAGACAATGGTATTTATGTATGGATGCATTTCTTAAAGAGCAAGGTTTTATAAAACTGGCCAATGATGGCAACCTGTACATCTATAGAGAAGGTGATTTGTTTTGCATAATTGCTCTCTATGTTGATGACAATATACTGGTAGCAAATGATGTCAAAGTATTGAATCTTTGCAAGAAGATTCTAAGCAACAGGTTTAAGATGACTGATTTAGGGCCATTGACAAGATTTCTTGGAATAGAAGTGCACAGGAACAGGGAATTGAAGCAGATTACTCTTACTCAAGGAAATAATATAGAAGGAATGCTTAAAAAGTTTGGAATGATTGAGTGCAAGATTGCAAACTCACCATTGGCAATAGCACAAAAGTTATCTTCAGATCTAAGTCCTAAGACTGAAGAAGAGATTGCAGAAATTGAGAATTATCCATAGGGAGTTGGTAGGGTGTTTATTATATGTGGCAAATTGTTGCAGGCCTGATATTGTATTCAGTGTAAACTTACTTAGCAGATTTTGTAATAATCAGATAAAAGACATTGGAGCAGTGCCAAACGAGTACTTAGATTCTTGAAGGGGACAAAGGATGATGGCCTTGTACTTAACAATACAGAACTTGTACTATCAGCATATTTTGATGCAGACTCGGGTGGGGATTTAGATTCAAGAGAGTCTACTTCAGAATATATTCTACAAGTAGGAGGAAGCATAGTTTCATGGAGAAGCAAGAAAAAGGGATGCATAGCTATGTCAACTGCTGAGGCAGAATATAATGCTGCCTCTTTAGCTGCAGAAGAAATTGCTTGGGTAAGAAGAATATTGAATGAATTGGGAGCCATTCAAAGCAGACCTACAGTATTATATAATGATAGTATGAGTTGTATAGCAATCACAAAAAATCCAGTAATGCATGAAAGAACTAAACATGTTGAGTTACATGTACATTTTATACGAGATTTGGTGGCAAAAGAGGTGATAACAGTAGAATACATACAAGAATACTAAAGAGCAGGTTGTTGACATTCTGACTAAAGTACTACCAATGCACAGATTCATTAAGCTACAAGGTTATCTTGGAGTAGGAAACTATGACAAAGAACTTTTTACAGGAGAAGGTAAACAGAGAAAGAAAAGGGTGACTTGGAAGTTGAATGAGTAGGAAGACACAAATGATAATATTGAGCATGTATTAAACATTCAGTACATGAAAGGGGAATGTGAGAAATAGGTTCATGTACTGAATGAAGAAGGAGAATACTGAGACAATCTATGGCTTATAGATTTTATCCGTGGATCAATCTATGTTGCATAGATATGTGCTTTATGAGATATGTGCTTTAAGTGCTTAAAGCATGTGCAAACGACATTTGCACGAAAACCATTGGAATAATTGAATTCAATGGTAGAAACTTGGTTAGGTTTCAATAGCCTAAATATCGAAGGTATGCCTGTGGGATATCTGATTGAGCAAGACTAAAGATTGACAGCTAACCATATCGAAAATAGAAACGTGATTTAAACGAGAAGCAATCCTTAACCGACGGCATTCGGCTAGGATCTGAGTATAAATTGCTGTGAAACACTTTGGTCATTTATCTGTGTGAAGATCCAGTGATAGCTGTGTGTGAAAGTTCTTTATTAAATTGAAGTGCTTGTCTTGATTATTTTAATGATCCTTTCATTTTAATAATCTAGTTGAGTTTGATGTTTGTAGTATCAAGTTGTTAACTTGACATCAGCATTTATCTCAGAAGTTGGTTGCCAAATTCTTGTGTTACCTTGCATTTGAAGTTTAATATCTTGAAATTTATTCACAGCAACTTTGTCGTGCACTTAAAATTTAGTCATTCCTTACCCTTGGAATCAAATTGGTAATTTGGATCGAGAGCATTGCAAAACATTATCCGATGCTTAAAATCTTTGTAGACTTGAGTACCATAAACACAACACACGCATACACAAAACCACTACACTACACTTTAATTGCAATTGTGTTTACTATGCATTGGATATGCTATCTACAAAGTACTAAACCATCACAAACACCAACTAATACTCTAAAGTTTGTGTAATCCAATAATATCTATGCACTCCATCATCCACCCCACTTCCAATATCCATAACGACTTCATGCATGCTTGACCTCCCTAAACCCTTCACAACTGGCACTCCATTACATCTATGAATACAATTACATTAACAGTTCTTTATTCCACATGGCCATGACTAATGCCCGGCATCGCCGGGCACACGTTTCTAGTGGTAATGAATGTCAGATAGCTCGAGGTCAAGAGTTGGCTGTGCAATCTCTAGCCCTTCTTCCTCCATGATCTCAAGGTATCTAAAATATCTACAATAAGCAAATGTGCATGGTAAAAAATGGAAAAAAAAAAATATCAAAGGTTAAAAGGAATAACCTATTTGCATCAAAGTTCTCGACTCCAAGATCTTTATCCGGGATGAAGATGTACTCATATTGTGCCACAATATCTGGATGTAAGGAGTGTTTTGCAAGCTCTTATTATTACACATTTCATGGAGGAGGTTTGGCTCCTCGACAATAATCCATCATACTCAGCTAGAGGTGGTTACCAAGCCCTATTAGATGACCTGCTACCTAGTGTGGCAAGTCGTTCCAGTCTTTCTAATCTCGGTCTTGCTATACAACTCAAATGGTGCTGGACTTCCTACTGTACAAAGCAAGTACAGATCTTCATATGGTTTTGCTGACGAAATGGGCTAGCCACCATAGTTGTTCCCTTCAATGCGGTGCCATGGAGACTATTAGCCATATGTTTTTCTGTCCAAAGATCAGAGCCTTTCGGGATTGGGTTGTCCAACTGTTACATCTTGATCAGGTTCATCTCTAATGGCCAGAAATTGGCATGTTGCAGCTCGATACAGTTGGATACTCTCTTGATTGCGGTGCCTATGGGCAATATGGAAGCATAGGTGCTTCATTGCACTTGGAGGCCAAGAAATTTCAATAGCCAAAATCTGAAATTCCTTTAAACAAGTCATGGCTAATGGCCATATATTATTACATTAGGAAGATGGGTCTAGCATATGACAAATCCTTTGATAGGATTGGTTCTGCCGAAGGGTTCCTCCACTACTTCAAGGTCTCCTCGGAAAATGATGCAGATAACTGATTTATAGCATGAAAGAGAGCTAATGATGGCTCAGTATTGGAGCATTGCGCTCATCTCCTCTTTTTTTGAGGTTCTTTTTTTTGTAAATATTTTACACATATATATACAAGTCACGCACCGATGGGGCAAGCGCATCGTTCCTACGGTGCATGTTCCTACGGTGTGTATCCATGAAGTGGCTATGAATTTTCCATTTTCAGATTGAAGTGCTTATGAATGACATTCCAGAATATTCTAGAACATGCTACGACTTTTTAGAATATCGTAGAACTTTTTAGGACATTCTAGAATGCTCCGAAATATTCTAGAACATTTTATTTTAGTATTTGCAAAGTTTCAAAAAAAAAACTTTCTATTTTTAGATTGAGCAGCTTGTTGAGCTGCTTATTCATAGTCATTTGGAATATTTTAGAGCATTGAACACTCCGGAACAGTCTAAAGCATTCTATTTTGACTTTTGCAAAGTTCGAAAAAACTTTCTATTCTTAGATTGAGGAACTTATTAGGTTGCTTATCCTTGAGCAGCTTGGATAATTTCTAGAATGTTCTAGAACTTTTTTGAAGTTGGTTGGAGTTTCTTCATGAAGTTCCTTGATTCTAGAAGTTTCTAGAACTTTCTAGGCGATTGTAGAACCCTTTTCTAGAATTAGAAGTTTCTAGATGATTCTAAGATGTTCTGGAAGCTATATACTGAAAAAAGAGCCTCAGTTTCACATGAATGCATGTGCAATATATGTGCAAACCCTAGGTTCTAGAATGTTCTAGAAATTTCCAGAACCATTAGCATACCCGGGAGCCTTAACAATGAAAAAGAAACTAATATGGATAAGAAATGAATGCTTGGTCTAGTGGTTAGAATGGGGGCCTTGAGGGGCAATGACCAGGGTTCAAATCCCCCAAATAACATAAAACATTTTCAATGAAAATCCTCACTTTAAGACTAAGGATCAAGACCAATCTGTATCGTAGGATCCAAACATGAGCATGCAATCTGAGCCGTAGGATCGTAGATCAATCTGTACCGTAGGATCCAAACATGAGCATGCAATCTGAGCCGTAGGATATTAGATCAATTTGAACCGTAGGATCGTACACGTGGACGGCCGGATTCGCCCCAACTATCTACCATCAAAATCATGATCTCCCATCGCATCTCGGTCGTCCAAATAACATAAAACATTTTCAAATAACATAACATCCCCCAAATAACATAAAACATTTTCAAAGCCTCACTTTAAGACTAAGGATCAAGACCAATCTGTACCGTAGGATCCAAACATGAGCATGCAATCTGAGCCGTAGGATCGTAGATCAATCTGTACCGTAGGATCCAAACATGAGCATGCAATCTGAGCCGTAGGATATTAGATCAATTTGAACCGTAGGATCGTACACGTGGACGGCCGGATTCGCCCCAACTATCTACCATCAAAATCATGATCTCCCATCGCATCTCGGTCGTCCAACTTGCACACGTGGCGGATCCGACGGCCGAGATCTAAAATTCTATAGGTGGCCAGGGTAGGCAAAAATAAAGATATATATAGTGATAATATATATACCTGTATACAGGTATATATATTATATAGATATACAGGTACTCAAGTATACAAGTATACATGTATACAAATATAGGTATACAATATACAAGTATACAGGTGTACAGGTTTACAAGTATACAGCTACATCTAATAATTACAGTGCAGATAGGAATACACATATACAAGTACAGATACATAGATATAAATGCACACATCTACAGGTATAAATACCAAATGGTTATTCCACCATATGGAATGACACACAACTCCACACCATAGAATCACATGCTATTCCACGGCGTGGAATCACTTGAGATTCCTCTACGTATTCCTAACACATTATTCCATAGGATGGAATCACACAAACCTAAATACTACGAGTCTAAATACTCCTCGTATAAAATATACTAGTACTAACACTATAGCTATGAATACACACGAAAAGTATATTATATATACAGGTATAAATACATACATATTCGAATGTACATACTACCAGGTTATTCCACTGTATGAAGGAGCCAATTCCACACCATGGAATCACACACTATTCCAAGACGTAGATTCACATAATATTCCTCTACATATTCCTAACACAATATTCCATAGCAAGGAAACACACAAACATAAAAATTATGGGACAACAACAACATTTCTATCCAATTGCTAAATTGCGTTGTTATAACAAAAAACAGGCATGCACCCTGAAATACAAGGGATTCAGTGGGCACCGGGATACATATGGTTTCAGATCCAGAAAGCTCAACAATAAACAAAAATTTATCTAAAACAGCAAAAAAAAAAAGAAAAAAAAGAAAAAAAAAGAAGCAATTTTAAGCACTAATTTTCATCTTCTAGGCAGTAGATGTAGGAGCGCCCCGTTTCCTCTATAGCAAAAAGAAAAACAATTAGAGTCAGTTGAGGTGGATTGTCTCAAGACCATAGAAAAAAAAAATCACAGAAAGAGACACACCTTCTTAATGGACCAGTTCACTTTATCGGTAGATGGGTCCTTGCCGCATGCAATTGGAAACACGAAATTGTCACCAGCTCCGTCAGATTCAAATTCATCCTTCCCCTTTTTTCGGCTACCGTAACCACCCTAATGGTTGCATTTAGCTTGCGTTGAATACGGCTTCGGGACGACAGTTCCATGGATGTAGGCAAACAAGTCCTTTTCCCACTCCTCGTCGAATGAATCACTGTGGCTAGGATTCTCGATACATTTGACACTTGTATAGGCACCTTCATGCATTCGCAGCCATCTATCGTGGGTATGGCAACGAATAAAGTGGGCACTTCAACGAGGACACGACTTCGAAGGCTTTCTTGCAGGTTTGCAATGCCTTTAGAAACTCCAGATCGACAACTAGACAGCCGTCGACTATATCGCAATGCGTGGGGAGTTTGCTATATCTGGAAGCCAACCATTCAAAAATCAGAAAACCTAAAGAACACGAGAAAACACGAAGCAATAGGTGAAGAATTCCGTACCGAAATAATTTCTCACAAACTGCCCTTACCGAAAGATAGTTGTCCGCTTTGCGTCGCCAATATGCAAGAAACTAGTGCCAAGGAGTCGGAGCGGAGCGACAGAGGAGCTGCTGAGCAAGAAAACAATGATTGAAAGAAGAACGAAGAGGTAGTTGGTCTAGCGGGCGGCCTTTGGGCTATTCCTTAAGAAGGAATCCCCAGGTGCCTAGATTTTGACCTAGATTCTGTTCCAGCCTGTTCCAGCGACGTGGCGCTCTACCAATGGGCCACATACGGTTCAGGCAAGCAGCATCAGAACGGAAGAAAGTTGAAGGCAGCATCGTAATTAATGCTTGCGAGTACCAATGATTTACCTAGTGATTGCACCACATTGAGTCATGGCGTGGCGATTCCACGTCATTGGATCACTAGATGGTGATTCCACGCGAATGATTCATTAGTTGGTGACATGGCGGGTGCATGGCGGCCTTGTAATGTGCCACATTGCCCTCTGGCAGGCCCGTCCGATCGGCAAGAAGATGCAATGACGCTTCCGTGATTCCACGTCATCGATTCATTATCTGGTGATTCAGTGGAAATGAACCCCTCCTTGGTGATTCCACCGCACTAAATCACCTGTCGAGGATTCCACAAATTGGGCAGGAATCCCACTGGCAGGCCCCGTCAGATCAATAGGAAGATGATGTGACATGACAATGAATGCCTACGGACTGCAATGACCGCATGTGTGATTCCATGTCATTGAATCATTACATGGAGATGCCATGTCATCGATTCATTATGTGGTGATTCCACTGCAATGAATCAGTCTATGGTTATTCCACTGCAGCAAATCACTTATAGGTGATTCCACAGATTTGGGGGGAAGCACAAAATACTACTGCCGTTATACATTCAAATTCAACTGAAAACAATTCGTTTGAGACAAAGAGTATTCAAATTAAATGAAAGTAGACACATTATTCTCTAGAAATTGGAATCATAGGGGTTGTATTCAACATTTGAATTCAGATGTGCAGTTAGATTCAAGGACCATTGATTTTCAAAAGGGTGACAAAAGGACCATTCTCAGACCAACTCCCCTCCGCATATGGAATGTGCTTCTCCTTTGTTGCACACAGTCATGAAACTTCTGAAGCATCACTGCGAAGGTAGACCTCTTTTGGTCGATTTCGGCACGCCCAAACCAAGTAGAAGTATCAAAACCTGCAAGGGATGGTATCAAGATGCAAACTGGACTGAATTAGGATTCAATCAGGGCTAATCATAGAGCGGTCTTTGATGTTTGCAGAGATCGCACATGAACCTTCTTTATGAAGCAAGGGACACATGATGCATTCTGCAGACTAGATAATTCAAATTTCCACCTTTTCATGAGGCCAGTCACAAATCTGTGGCGAAAGCAATCAGTTAAGAAAGCTAATTTCAAACATGGGAGCAGAGTTGAACTCACAGAGTAGCAAAACAGCGTATGCTTTGGTGCATGCCCGACATTGAATCCAAATATAGCAAAGAAGGGTAGAGTATTTGCCGCCTCCGGCATGCCTCTTGCTCTGAGACCAGCATGAACAGGCTCCAGTGGTTGCTGCTTGAAAACATATACCAGTCCAATTCTTAGAGCCTAATTGCGCATCATGGCATAGCTCATTTTCTTGGGAATGGGGAATGCAAAATCTCCTTCTGCCTATGCCATTTCTTTGTCGAAACTGTCAGCATCCACCAGATCTTGTTCTCTGGCTAAGGAAATCTTGGCGCTCATCTCCTCAGGAACAGGAACAGGAACATGAACAGGAACACATACATGAGCTGGAGCAGAGTGGGAACATGAATGGGTGTAAATTTGATATTGATACCCAGTTTTGCGCGAAAGCACCAAGCACTTGAAGCGCCTAAAATTCGAGTAGTCATAATTTAATACGCAGAATCTTACAGATTGCCTCGGTTCCCGCGTGCCCTTTTGCTTCTGGCTTTTCCCTTTTTCGATCCCAAATATCGATTCCCCTGTTTCCAAAAGCTCCTCCAACTAAACCAATTCTTCCTTTTGATCCTTCGATCCAATCGTCTCACCATGGCCGAAGCTGTTACTGAGCAAGATTTCAAAGAGATTCACGGTTTGTCTGG
>JAANSK020275680.1:0-11323 GCA_011763485.2 Isoetes engelmannii
ATTTTCTTGTAACCTTTGACCTCATTCTGTATGTTTAATTCGGGCAACCCACAGTGCGTTAGCACATTTTTTTTCTTTTTGAAGGACAACAATCTATTATCATGGAAAAATCAAGATACATACAAAGGGACTGTGACATGGGCCTCAAAACCTAGTGGGACGAAATAGTCCACTAAGCAAAACCACCCATACACAGTATATACTCAAACTCCATGTGCCACCTTGAAGCGTTTAATAGCCTCATCACAATCCACATGTTCTACCACATCTAGCTGATCATCAATTGACATCATATTATCATACCACTGAATAGCACGAGGCGGGATAGCCTCATGAGGTGACATAACAAACTTTTTCCTAGCTGCCTTCTTCCAATTGACCTGTTGCCATGACTCTTTAGAGGATTGAAGATTAGGACCACTAGCCATAACAATATCTGAAGCATGAGAAGAAGCATCAATATGAAGACTAGAAGGAACAATAGGTGCAGCTGACGGTGTTAATGAGGACATCATTGAGGGCAACGGTAAAGCACTTTTTCTACAGCTGAAGAATGCAGCACAACCGGCAAAGGTTGATCCTGAATAGATGATACAGTCAGAATGGGAGCTTGATCCTGAGAAAAAAGGGGGGTTGAGCAGATGCTTGAGACACACGAGGGCCTCGACAAAAACTAGCAAAGACCTTATCAAGAAAAAAACGAGCCAATTCTGGACCATTCAAAAGCTTGAGATCCAACTTCTTATACCAAAGGCCACTTTTCACCACTACACAATCTGGTAAAGGCTTCCTCCCTTGCTTCTGAAGATCATTCTTGCAAGCCTTCAAATCGATGGCCATCTGTTTCACAAGAGCAATCAAATCTTGGCTTATGCCCTCCACGTCCTCCTTCTGTTTACCTTTCTGCCTCATCCGTACATGTTTATATCCGGTCCCTTCTGTTGCTTTCTAATGCAGCGAGGCGTCACAAATAGCGCCTCCAACAAAAGTAATGTAATACATGAGATTCTCATGCTGATTTCTTCATAGCTGCATCAGCTACATTGTATGAGCTCCACTGATTCCATGCAACTACTAGTTCACAATATATGCCCTTGTCTCAAATTAAAAAGAAGCAACTGCTAGTTCACAATATATGCCCTTGTCTCAAATTAAAAAGAAGCACAGTTTCGACATCTTTTATGTTCGTCAAAATGGCATATTCAATGCACATTCCAAGTGATCCTTCTACCTCCACCTTTAATTTTGGATATAAAAATATTCTTATTTCCTCACTCGCTTGCCTTCAAGCAACCCAAAAACTAACGTGAACATATAAAAACTATTTAGCTTAGCTGCTACCTATGTGGTGCATTGTCTATTTCCTGGGCAGTTTAAAACAAATCTAGTGCCCTTAGCTCACAAAGATAATCTGAACACATTTAATACATTTATAGAATATATATATATACACACACAGCACCGCCCGTCTGTATAGGTTTGTTTTGTTACTGCATTCGTAGGTTTGTTTTGTTACTGCATTCGTTGCCGGGCACGAGTTAGAAGCATCTATGCTGTTAAAGAAATGAGTCAGCCAAAGTTTGCCTATGAACTATTTGTGAAGATGTGATGTTGTCACATACTCCACCCTTTAGATCTGAAAAATCAACGGAAGCTTTAGATATTAAGGAAATGGTTGAATGTGCCTAATACATACAAATACAATATTCTTGTAATGGCCTCTGCAATGGAAGTAGATGAGACCCCATAACTTATTTATTGGAGGCATCCTTCACAAGGGTTGCTTTCTAACCTGGTCCGTGACAAATGACATTTCATTTTCAAACTGCAATGTCCCATCCCATGGTGGCAAATAAATTTACTAGACTAAAATTAACATATCATTATTAAGATATTGCTATCTCAGATCACCTTCACATGCTATCTCTGCCTTCAACAGCATTTGAATTATCTGAAACATTTGAGCATCATTAGCTCTCACAAGGCAGAAAATCCCGGATAGAGCAAAGCCTGATAGTTGTTCTTCTATGAAGAACTGCCGGATACTTCTGCACTGCATACTGGGCAAACCTGCACAAAAGTTGATGGCACATGTAAGCAATACATGTTATTAGCACTTAGAAGGATAAGTCTGCCATTCCAAACCTTATTGATTTGCAACCATTGTTGGATGCATTCAGAGTGATAATTATGTTGGCATGGCAAAGTCAATAAAGGATCACCTTTCTCGTATTCATGCCGGCATATCACACACCTGTAACTAACCTTATTAGAGTCCCCAGAATATCTTCACTATTTGGCAAACAATGGAAGAGGCTTACTGCTCACTGTCACTCGCGCCTGCCCCGGATGCCTCTGAAAATACAGAAGTTGGCAGAGCAGCAATAACATCAGAGGAAAGACCTCTACTTTGTGTACCAACAGCCTCTCCAAGAGCCACTAGTTCCTGAAAAAACCTTCATACTGAGTTTTACCAAGAAATTTCAGAACCATCATATCAAAAAGAGCAAAGCACGGAATGCGGAAAACATGAAGCTAGCAATCATAAAGGTCTCTCACCTCGTAAGACATATTGTCAGGGTCCACATCTTGCCACATTTCCTGCATGAGAACAACTTCCCTCGTGAATATTGTAAGCTGTTACCAAGCAAGCAAATTCTGAAACAATGAGCTGGTCTAACAAGTCCCACTTTTATCCTAGCTTGAATATCATGATTCACACTCCACCTCTATTTCTTATTGAACACAACAAGAGTCAGGTTTTAAGCATCTCGCCTCACAAAAGAAGCCAAGGCAAGAACAAAGACCCCAGGAGAAAACCTCAAACCCTACTTCCATGGTAAAAAAAGTAACTACCAGGATCTTCCAGCAAGTCTATCAAGCTGCCTGGAAGCACCGACTTTTATTCCATTTTCTATGTGTAGCTTGGCAAGAAAGGAACAATGTATGCAAGGCATGTGAACACAAATTTGTGATTTAGAGGCTTCTCAGGTTTAGCCTCATCCTAATTTACAGCAACACACATTTTTTGCTACTACTACTTTTCTATTTAACAGCTACATCAAAAGCTAAGATTCACAACTAAGCAGAAAACTAGTTACCTGTGAACCATCACTGTCACCATCATCTTCCTCGTCCACTGGAAATGAATAATACAGATGAAACTTATCATAAACTGCAGACAGCTATGACAAGCAGAATCCAATAAGTCTTATGATCCACTTACAGTCATGAATCCCAGCTAGTGCCATCATCTGTGCCGTTGTCTCGCGGTCTTCTGCTTCCTGAAGGGCACGTGCAAAGGCCTCATCATTCTCAAATTGAGAACCATCAATCCGCTCCCAGTTTTCTGAAGCTTCATCAAGATCCTGGCCTACAAGGAATTCCTCTCCCCCTTCATCCTCATCACCATCATCGTCATCATCATTTCCCTCATCAGAATCATCACCAGCATTGATGTGAACGCCATAGTCATAGCTACCACTGCCAGAACTATCAAACTCACTATCTTCATTGTTTGTCCTAAGATACATGTATATTCTTTCCTGCAGCATGATGGGGAGCTCATCAGCAAATCATGGGCTAATTGAACATCAATAGGTCCTGCATCTTAATTGATACCTGCTGCTGGAGAGCTCGAGCAAGAGCATTGTCGGCTTCTTCTTGGCTCAGTGAAGTGAATGGCTGCCGTGTGCTGTTGGAGACAGCAATTTGCACGGCAGGTTGGATATGTTCATCTACATTAGAAGCCTTGTTTTCATCACTTTCTCCAACTTGCGAAGATTGGTGATCTGAGGGTGGTGGTGGTGGTGGTTGCGGTTGTTGCAATGGTTGCTGTTGTTTATGCTCCTTATTCTCTTTCACATCTGAGTCTTTATTTCCTTTATTCAACTCATCTTTCATCATTTTTTAGTGTTCTGAACAAAACACACTCCGTGACTATAAATCAATATAATTAAAATAAAATGCAACAAATAGTTTTCACAAGCAAGCACTATAAAAAACTTGGAACCCATAAATCACAGCTACCACACTTCAACTCACATCATAGAACAGCACAAAACATCTCTAAGGAGATTCAAGTAACTACTGAGTAAAATATTCCTAGCTAAGATGAAAGGCATATCTTAAGTTAAACTGTTCAATAGCTCTTCCTATGCTAAGTTCAAGACCAGTAACCTAAAATTTATTGTAACTGGAAATTCCATAACATTCATCTGTAAGCAATCAAAGAAAATAGTAGTGTACGAAAACTGCTGCTCAAGCTCCCCAACGGCCTATGGACTATAGCTTCGCGTCCTCAGAGCGAGTAATCCATATCATTTAACAATAAATCTAAAGGGTTTAGCCCGAGGATAATAGTGATGAAAAAAGTTCGAAATCATGCGGGTTAGAGCCTACCTGAAGTAGATGACTCCTGGAGCAGAATTAATGAATTTGCCGGAAACAAATTTAGCAAAAAAAGGATCTTGGCGCCTGTATTGGCCGCTCGTATCTTCGTGCTCTTGAAAGCGATGATCCCTTTGATTTGAAATTAGCCTATGAAAAATTAATTGAATTTGATTTAATTCATGTGATTCCCTTAAATAGGGCGGTTGTAAAGGTACGAAACTCTCACTTTAAGGTACAAAATGGGGGATGAAAAGTAGAGCTTACTAAACACCTACCTATGTGTTACTGTCTTACAAATTCTAGAATTCTTTGAAACAAACGTTCTACTGCAATTCTAGCTTGTCCACGTGTTGTGCCACGTCACCTTAAATTAATACTAAGGTTTTTGCGGGTATCTTCTATATGCAAGAAGGGGCCATAGCTTAGACGAGGCCAAAGTGTAAGCATACGGTAGATGTGGTACGGGGCATTTCGTTTGGATTGTGTTTGATTTGTTCTACCTTCAATCACATAGTTATTTTATATCTGGCTTGGCATATCTTTGGAGTACTAGAGTTAGTAGGTATGGCATTTGGCACAAACCTTGAAGCCGGTAAATGCATTTTGAGAACTAAAACAAGAGAAAAAAATGTTTCGATGTTTGCTAAAAAGATGATTAGCATGAGTTGCTGAAATTCGGAAACGATGTACTGCCCTGCCCCAGATTTCATATCCAGCACTACTACATAGACTATTCTTCATCTGCATCGTTGTAAGATCTAAAAACACATATTCTTTATAAAATCATGAATTTCTTGCAGGTAAGATGGGAAGTCAGAGTAAGCAGTGTCAACACATATTGATTGATATGGAAGAACCTTGCCTTCGTAGAACTTGGATGGTTTTTCAAAGTTTGGAGGTCTTGATGCACTTGATTGGATCAAGCTCTGCATCGCCGATAGAATATGAGGCAAATAAGGTAAGAGTTTGTTCCACTCCTAAATCCTTTGAACAATCAGTAATAGTTTAACTATTTACCTAAGGACATCATTTGGCTAATAAGAAGCTTCAAAGAGTCTTAGTGAATTTCATGTCAATATGCCAGGGATAAGTCGTCAGCCTCATGTCCTTAAGAAAGAGCAGGTTGTTGCATGGGAGAATGTATCACTTATTTATTTGCTATATGGCGCTAAACTCAGCTTATTGAACGACTTGCATCTCTTCTCGTAGCTAAAATAATTATGTCAAATTATTCACGAGATATAACTTTTTGCTTAGCATTTTGACTTTAGCTTTATGAAATTGTCTTCCGCACCCTTTTTAGTCTAACAAAGTATGCATGGGAAAATGGTAGATATAACATATATGTTGAACATCACATTACCAACTCGTGGGGTTATTTGTTATTGAAACTTTCTAATATTCAGATGCCAAACTTTCTAATATTCAACTTGCGATCTTACTTTCATTTCTTTTCTTTGATAATACAATATTGTAAGCTGCCTATAGAAATACATGAAGTAAAGAGGTTTACTGGGTCACATGTGACATGACAAGCTGGTGCATGCTAGTTACCAGAGAGTTATTGGCATTCATTTACCTAATGTATATCTCACAATGCACTTCTTGCACCTCCACATATGACATTGGTTTGGAATAGGCATTCCATTGTCCATCTTAAGATCATAATAGCTAATATTGGAGCAGGTCAGCATGGAGTTGCAACTGCTACTATTTGTGGACGGTTTGGTTTAGAATGTGTTGCTTATATGTGTGAGCAAGAATGCAATGAAAAAGTTGAATGTCTTCTGCATAAAATTACCAGGACCCGATGTAGGACTAATATCTGACACATGCTCTGCTATTATGTTGTGGTACTTAATTGTTCTTGTTTAATATTGTAGATGCGGCTTGTTACCTCATGAACTGCTACTTTGAAATGCAAGATCATAGGCAATTCGTAATTGGGGAAAGGACTCATTAACATTCTGGAATTAATTGTTGCAAGCTTTAAAGGAATGGGGTGGTAAATCGGATGCATTAATTGCCTGCACTGGTGGCGGTTCTAATGCCATGGGTCTCTAAGAATGAAGAATACAATGGCCTAGAGGCAAGCAGGAACACAAGACAGATGCCTAGCAAGCACAAGACTGGCATTGAACCGAAATGATTCGACAAGAATGAGGTTCCTCTATATATATGTATACCAACGGTCCAAATCGTGCCATTCCAACGGATGAGATCTTGCCAAGTGTCGTACATGCACATAGGTTCTAGAATGTTCTATAACTTCGTGGAAACTACCATAGATATGTTGAAGATGCAAGAGAATACAACCAAAGAGAATAGATAGTACACTTGGCTAAGGTATATGGCTCGAAATTAGAAGGTTATGAGTTCAAAACCTACTTATGCAACTACTTTTTTGCATTCGTGTGACGACCATGTTTTGTATATACGAGTATAAGTTTGGAGAGTATCTTTCCCAGTCAACAAAGTAATATAGTCACTGATGTAGAAACTTAGAGTTGAAAATCTTACAAACCTCGAACTCCTCGTGATCATCGATTTCCACTGGTGGAGGTGGCGGCCGAACTCGATCTGGAAAGGGATTAGACGTGTACGACTCCAGTACCAAAACTTGAAAGACTCGGTGTAGCCGAACAGCTGGAGGGAGCTCAAGCCGAAATACAACATCACTTACCTGAGCCGTGATCCGATAAGGACCAAGGCGACGATAGTCAAGCTTCTTGCAGGGACATGTAGTAGGGAGGTCCCTGCATAGGAGCCAAACAAGGTCACCAACATGAAAAGCAGGAGCTTCCGCACGATGCAGATCAGCATAATGCCGATAGCATTCCTATGCCTAAAGAAGATGGTGCTGAAGATTTGATTGAAGAGCCTGGAGTTTCTCAAGTCGGGATTCAACACTGGGATAGATAGAGTCGGATCCAATGCGATCAAAAGACCAATGAGGATGTCGGCCAGAGTTCAAAAAGAACGGGGTCTGGTCAGTGGAAGCATGTACTGAATTATTATCGGCAAACTCAACTAATGGAAGCCAATCAACCAAATCAACCTGCAAGATAACTGATAAAACATCCCAGATACTTCTCCAAAGTTTGAGTAGTGCGCTTTTCTTGCCTATTACTTTTCAGATGATGACCAGATGTCAAAGAGCGGCCGATATGTAATAGCTCCAGAAGTCTCTTCCAAAAGCCTGCGATGAACTGAGGTCCTCGATCACTGACGATAGTGCCAGGCAATCCATGAAGTCGGATTACTTCATTAAGAAAGAGATCAGATGTGCCTTCGCTGGTGATGGTGACATTGCACGGAATAAAGTGAGCCATCTTGGAGAAGCGATCAACAATGACCATCATGGCATCATGACACGAGAGAGTGGCAGTTCTGGATTAAAATCCACAGAGATACTCTTCCAAGGTCCATCTGGATGACTGAAGAAGACCATGAGGAAGATGTCTTGGAACCTTCGCTTGATAGCACATATCACAGGAATGGATGAAAACCTCAACAGAGTGGCGGAGCCCAGGCCACCAATAGTATCGACTAATGAGTTCAAGAGTCTTGGCTACTCCAAAGTATCCAGCCATGGGCGAGTCATGGCAAGCCTGAAGAACCCAAAGTCCAAGCGTACCATCCATAATATACAAAGGTCCGTCGTAAAAAAGAAGTCCATCCCGTGTCTCAAAATTATTATAAGCGCATTTGCCAAGAAGAGGATCCTGAGCCAAGGCATGAAAAGATTTCTTGAGCCAATATTTCCGAGGGGAGATGCCCGAACAAACTCCAATAAGGCTACATCATGAGGCCTTTAAACATAGTATATAGCCATAAGCTGGAATTGATCGGGCCCGAGAATGACCTGTCACTGTTGATCAAATGCGGGATCATCTAGCTTAGGCTCATGGTAAGATCATCGAGACAAGGCATACGACTTTCCTTGGAGTCCCGTCTGAGACTTGATCACGAAATCAATGCGTGATAACACTTGAGTATGCCACCGTGCCTGGCAACGATTGAGTACTCGAGCAGACTAATAATATTCTAGATTTCGATGATCTGTATAGACTGTGACCCTATCAAGAGACCCTTCCAGAAAACGTCTTGACTCCTCAAAAGAATCAACTATCGCTAACAATTCCTTGTCATAAATCAGATAGTTGATCTCAGCAGCCTATAACTTCCTCGAATGATAGGCGATCGGATGCAATTCATGGTCATCCCCCTCCTGTGACAGAATACTGCCCAGAGCAAAATTAGAAGCATCTACTTCGACAATATATGGACGCAAAGGTTCTGCATGAGCAAGAACTGGTGCCATGGTGAAAGTATGCTTTAGGGTCATAAAAGCGGATTTTGCTTCCATGTTCCATTCGAATGGCACATCCGATGTGAGGCGGGTCAAAGATAGGACAATCTCCAAATAATCCCGAATAAAACACCAATAGAAGTTGGCAAATCCAAGGAAACACTGAATATCTCGGACAGAAGAAGGTGTGTGCCACTCCAAAACAGTGTTGACTTTTTCAGGATCCATGGAGACACCCTGGCGTGTGATACAATAGTCGAGGAACTCAACATTATCCTGTTCGAACTGACACTTCTCCAGCTTGACATAAAGTCCATGTTCTTGTCGCTTCTGAAGGACCCTCCGGACATGCTCTTCATGCTCTTCTAGGGTCTTCGGATAGATCGGAATATCATCGATATAGATGATAATGAAGAGATCCAAAACTCCCGAAAACATCGTTAGCCATGTGCTGGAAAGCTGTGGGAGCATTGGTAAGACCGAAGGGCATGACAGTGTACTCAAAATGCCCATACCGAGTTCGAAAGGCAGTCTTCCAATTATCACCTTCTCTGATCCGAATAAGATTATAGGCGCCTCGAAGATCAATCTTGGTGAAATATCGTGCGCCTTGCAGCCGCTCAAGTAAATCAAGGATCGGAGGCAGAAAATACCGATTGCACACAGTAATCTTTTCATTTAAGATACACTCTGATCGAGGTACACCTTTTGTTAATGAATTTATTGCTAATTTGTTGAGTATTCTTAAAGCCAAACACACAAAGAGCTCTTCATACTATCCACAAGGCAATGGACAAGTTGAATCTACTAACAAAATATTGAAAAGTATCTTGCAGAAGACAGTAGAATCAAACAAAAGGGATTGGCATGTCAAGATAGTGGATGCACTTTGGGCTTATAGAGTTACCATCAAGACAACTACAAATCACACTCCATTCAACTTAGTCTATGACATTGAGGTTGTACTCCCAATAAAGCTTGAACTGCCATCTTCGAGGTTAGCTCATAACTTATGTTTACCATTCGAAAATGCTTTACAAGAGAGATTGGATGCCTTGTTGCATTTAGATCAGTACATGCTGGAAGCTGAAAATACTAACTTATTGAAGAAAGCCAAAGATCTAGCAGCATTTAAGGCTGCTCATAAGATACAGGGTACATTCAAAGAAGGGGAACTTGTCCTCAAATGGAATAAAGAAAAAGAAGATTCAGCTGGTAAGTTTGATGGCCTTTGGGAAGGTCCTATTGTGGTCACAGGCTCTGCAGGTGCTAATTCTTATTGGATAAAGGACCTCAGATTTGTCCTTACCAAATCCCATCAACACCTTGCACCTGAAGAGGTATTGGGATTAGCATGCTTGCTTGTCTCTCTTTCAATCTTAGAAATTCCTCAAGAATAGTTAGAAGTAGATCTAGTTAGTTTCAGTACTGTTGCTCTCATGAGTTAGTTTCTTGATTTGCAATTGTTCTTATAAGTTAGTTTTTCAGTTGCATTTAGCGGAACTGATAAGGAGACAAGACAATAACCAATGACTCAAGAAAGCAAAAGATTGCTAATGTTCTTATTAAGTGTTCTATGCAGGTCCATCTGCCAATGTTCCCACTTGCCAAGTCAATCCAATCATCATCTGGCCTTTGCTTCCTCAAGTTTTCAATATGCAGTTATTCCATCAAAGGTGCCACTGAAGTTGTTTTTTTTAATGAGTTTATGTGTTCCCATGACAGGTGCACCCTTGTTCCATCCTCTTGCATTTGTCTTAAGTAGTCCTACCATCCATCTTGGCTTCTACTGTTTACATTCACTCCATATAAGCACTGCCTATCAACTTCACCATCATTTGTAGAGTTGCACATTCTGGAAGAAGATTTGTGTTTGCTCCTAATGATTTTCTATGTTTCTATGGCAGGAGCACCCTTGTTCCATCTGTATCCATCTGTCATGACTTGTCCTACCAATCATCATAGCCTCTCTTCCTTGCAATCATTTCCTACAGGTCTCTGCTCCTCAGCTTCACCATCATAGCAAAGTCGCATTCTCATAATTGAGCAAAAGGCACACATTTTTCTTGTTTTGGCGAGATTTCAGTACTCAAGCAAAGGCACAAGCTGAAGACCCCTCTGTTATGATCATTCTTGTACCTTATACCTAAAGGGACCAGCCATTCTCTTGTTTTGGCGAGATGTTACCCCCAAAGGGCAACATACTAACCTTTGGACCATGTATTTGGACTAGGCCAAATCACCCTTGAAGACTTGTTTGAAGTTTGGAAGATCTTGGTAGTCAACATTGATATGAAGGTCAAACGAGTTCATATTCAAGGTCATCATAAAGCATTCAAGGTCAAGCTCCATTGGAGGTACTTTATTTGCGGTCAAAATGTTTAGTCAAGGTTTTGCTCTAGAAGACTCTGGGTTATAAAGTTTGGAAGATGCCTATCTGAAGATTGGAAGTTAGTGTTTGGAAGATTCCCTCACATATGGTTCCAAATCATAGCCATTTCTCTCATTCCCATATTTATTTCCCACTTTAACACAACCTTGCTTTTTTTTTTTTTTTTTTTTTTTTTGAAGGACGAAAGCAAAGAGTTTATTAATCAGCAATAAGCATTACAAAATGTA
>JAANSK020275691.1:0-11321 GCA_011763485.2 Isoetes engelmannii
AGGTCTTCTGATTCATAGGAACCCAAAAACCTTGCTCCAGACTATTTCAGGTTTAGATCCGTTCATGGGAAACCCCCCTAAATAACAAACTTTTCATAGCTGGGATATATTGTATTTTACATTTTTATACATAGTTTTTGTTAATAGCCAAAATTGATGCAAACTCAATAGTTTAAACCGCTTGGCATGGCCGTCCTGAACAATCTTGCCTTCTGCAGTCCGATTCCCCACTTTCGACAGCAGGAGCTGGCCGGAAATGCATTTGTATGCATTAAATGTTCTGGAATAAGATGCAGTTCCAAGGAAAATCCTGCAACCTATGTGGAAGAATTTCAGACTCGGACCAGCGCCCTCCAGGTTACACTTGCATGCTTTTTTGGGGTTTACATATGTGCAAAGAAAATTTACATATTTATTTTTCAAGTTTCAGGTGAGAAATGAGATTTTGAAATGCTACGATTTAATTGCCAAACTTGGTAGAGGAGCTGTTTATTTTGGATCTTCAAGGACCCATGTAGACCATTCACATTACCTGCAGGCTTTGGAGCTCGGAAGAGAGGTAAAAGTTCAAGAAATAATATGAATCGACTTTTGTTTTTTATGTTAACAAATTTAATCAACATCTTCGTATTTTTTTTAATAAATCATAGCCCGTTGCAGTCTACATGTGACTATGGTCCAACAAGTATTATGCAGTGTGCTTATATCATAAATATAATTTCGTCTACATTATCTTACCAGCATTAGCCAAGGTGAAGAAATCTTCCATCTTTCCCCAATCTTCCAAGACCTCTGGAACTTTTGGTCTGTAGGCAAACATTTGCAGTTACATTGTAGATTGAAGTATTTCTTACATTATCAGGCTGCAGGCTATGATTCTTTTGATAAACAATCCCTCACTGAGTGGCCCAGATGTTGCTCAAGCTAGTCACCGAGCTCCCTGCTTTAAACATCTTGTAAAATTCAAATTGTTAACATGTCCCCCCATCTACATGTGTTTATCTGAAGCTATCATAAAGTTTACATTACAGATAAAGAGATGTGATTGATATACATTAGCTTGGATGAGACATACACTTGATGGTACATTAGCTCCATTTATAAAGACATAAACTAACACGATTAAGAGCAATATTCTATAGCTTCTCTATCTAAAATGCGTGTACACAAGTACCATCTACAGTTGAATTTGCATTGAGGTCCAATACCAGTTTGTTGTTCATGAAGGTAAGGCTAAGATTGGCACAAACAAACAACAACATAGAGATATTACGTTCATCTGAAGGCTTACCGCACAGGTTTGATAAGAAAAGGTGGGAGAGCCAGAGGCTTCATGCTTGCTACTATAACAAGAATCAAGCAACAATATTATCATTTTAAACTTATGACAAGCATTCAAGATATCTGATCAGACTCCTATAAGCGAAGTTTACTAAAGGGTATATGTGATGTGCTCCATTTACGCAGCTGACTACATTTGCTGTTTCTGGAGAGAGATCAGTTTCAATGAGAATATACAAATTGTATAATGCATAAGATCAAGTGCAACAGTTTATACTGTTTTTCATTAGTCTCCAGCTCTTGACCACCTATATAGTAATATGAAGTTTGTCTGCTAAGAGCACTTTGCCAAAAAAGCTGAGAATAATTTTGTTAACAGGTTGCTTTGCTTTTGGATTGCACTACCTGGACTGGAGTTGGACCAGGACTGATGGATGCAGTAATTAAAGGTGCTCTAGAAGCAGGAAAACCTGTTGGGGGCTTCAAGATTAAGAATGAAGGTGGAAAGTGGACTGACTCGAATAGTCATCCTTATTTAGAACCTGGGACGTATTTGACGTGTCGGTATGCCCACTGGCTTGTAAATGACTAAATAGCATGGTTTTCATCGACAGATTTTGCCTGTGAATTCTTAGAAATCTGCATTTACGATTTTCATTTGGAGCCATTGCATTGTTAATGGAGCAGTTATATTCGTGAACTTAAAATTGAACCATAAGGTTTAACCAAACTTAGAACCACGTCATGAGATTGAAGTATGTAGCTAAAGTTATAGCAAATTCAGTTCTGGGCCTCACTTTCTTTAGTACTTGCAGATTCTTTTCGGCACGGAAGCATGGCTTAGCTGATGCAGGTGTTAGAAATAGCCTTACAGACCGAACGGCATTCATCACTTTGCCTGGTGGAATAGGCACCTTAGATGAGATTTTTGAAATTTTAACTCTTATGCAGCTGAAGAGAATTGGATCTAAGCACTCTGTTCCTTTTCTGCTGATGAACTATGATGGATTTTATGACAACATTCTGGATTTCCTGAGCACTTGCAGACAGTGGGGTACTCTTGCCGAAGGTGAAGTTGAAGCATTATGGTCAGTTTGCAGGAACAACTCTGAGGCCCTCGATTATTTGTCTCTTTTCTATGGTATCAGAGTAAAGGAAGACTTTACGCAGAATGCACAAGCCATATTAGGAGAAAGAACCCATTCCAAATGAGTATTCTGCTGTTTTAAGTGTTTCACTGGTGCATAAAGCACCGTACCTTCAACGATTTGGTGCTATTTGGATGGTTATTTGAGAAGAGCATGTTATTTAAAAACTGATCCTTTCCTGCAAACAATAGCGTGGTTTGTGAAATGTAATGGATATCCAGCTTGAAATTGATGAATTAATGAAAAGTTGGCAGTCTCTGTAATTCATAAGCTCTTCCAACTTGCGTCTATAATCTGCTATTTAGCCCTTAGTGTCTTCCCTTGCACTCGTGTTGTCTTCTTGGTGGTAGTAACTCTGTACCTTTCAACTGGGTCTGAGTTTAGCAGCTTCCTGGTAACCATCTTCATTATCTTCCTTAAGTTTTCATGCTGTTCTTGGCTGGATTTTCGAGGTTTCAGACGGGTTGCAGATTATCAAGAAAATCTATCTGTAGCTGCTGGTCAGTGATGTCTGTCGTTAAGAATGCATCATCGCCCTGCTGCTTGTTAAGAGTACAATTTTGCTAGCCATTGATAGACACCAAATTGAATAGATAGGAACAAAAGGGGTATTAGCATCTTGTTTGAGCCGCATAAGTCACAAAATGCACATGAAAGATGCATTTTCAGAGATTCTTCAAAAACAAACCAAGCGTGGATTTTCTCAGCATTGGATCACCTTCACTTCAATGTAAAAGTAATGTATCCTCAGAGAAGAGTGACATTCAGAGTAGACCTTGTACTGAACCAAGAAGATGAGCCGGCCAAGACTGTAATTTGTGGACTTCCTAACCAATGAGCATAAATCTGCAGTCTATGCCATGGTTGTTCGCATCTTAGTTGCATCTTATGTGCGTTTTGGACATCTCTCATTAGAGTATATGAACACAAGGCTTACAAACTTTATACACATACAATCTGCACCTTCTTGATGCAAAGGACAGCATTTGATCAGACTAATACTGTTCTCCTTACCTCCTCGCATGACGTGACAATATAAGATAGAAAGTCCTGAAAACTAAAAGAAACCAGATCGAATAAAGTAAAAAGTGTAAGAAAACTGTCAAGAAAATTTGTAATATCAATCAACTACTCAAACCTACTGCTTAAGTAGAGCCAACAGCTCAATTGCCAATCACAAATCACATCAATATGCCAACATAATCCAGCACTTATTAGCAGATATTAAACCAGCAAAAATCAACCAGTCCCCAGAATTCAAAAGAAAAATGCATTACGTTATGCAAACATGCCTATTTACAAACAAATAAATGTGGCTGCAATGCAAAGACAACACAATGTAAGAATTCCAGTTCAATGGATGCAAAGTAAATGTAGACAGATTATAGAAATAGAATATAAACATTGATAAAGAAAATCGAGGACTTTTTGTCCAAGCTATCAGTGTACAAAGACTAGGATTACTCCATGTCTCATCGGTTGTTAGTTTCTCCATTGTCTAAACCCAAGCCATATAATACACCAGCATGTTTTACCAGAGAGTCATCAAAATAGCCATCCTGCAGCTTGCGGAACGTGCAAGATGTAAGAAGGCTATCAGAACCTGCTTGGTGACAAGGTCCAATTCTTTCAACCTCCAATATCTCTGCCAGACGATTCAAGCCTCCATGAAGATTGGGACAGAACTTCATTAGGTACTTGATGTCGTAAATCGTCGGGAAAAAAACACGGAGGAGATTAAAGAAATCTGCTTCCACCATAGGCAAATTCTGGCAAGTGAGCAGCTTCAGCAAGTACCCAAAATCATAGCCACTGTGAAAAGTTATCCAGTGAATATTATCATTTAGCACTACACCAGATGACATGAGCAGCTCGCCAAAGAATCTTGAATCAATTCCTTTTTCCTCATTTCTTTGGAAGTCAATGCCACTGTGTCTCAGTAACTCAATTGAATCTTGCGCATATACATCATCTTTGACACTGAACTCCTTGAAATTGAACTGCCAGACGCAAAGCTCCCCCGTTTCACTCTTTGGAAGGTTGCCATCCTTATCACAGAAGGTAAGTCCAAGTTGAATGAGCTTTAACATGTTAACATTTGCCCGCAGTGTCTGATAATGATAATCAGCACTGTTTCTAAAAACACCCACTGGTCTAACCACTACTCCAGGAAATTCCGTGTCCATAGCAAGGTAGGGGTACTCATCAACAATTTCACGAATAAATTCAATCTCTGCTTCCAGGTTATCTGCCCATACCTCTCTAATGTGCAAAGAGCCGTCTTTTGGAAACACAGACATGTTATTCTGAATTTAATATCCTCTTGTCCGAGATCTGGTATGTGATATCTAAACTCCGGAGGCAACAATCCAACATGAGCAAGGCGCCAAGCAGGAAAAGCAGATCTGCTTCTAAAGAGCCATAACCACAATGACCCAAAATGAAAAAATTTCTATACCTTTCGCCACAGACCAAATCAAGCATACCCTGTCTTTTGACCAAAAATAGATCTATAAGAACAAGACCCACAACACTAAATCAACAACCAAGGAGGCGCATCCCCAACCTGGCGAGTTCTATGATTGAATCCGGCGAAATTTGATCGCAGCTACGCCAAACCAACGCTTAAATCCTGCCTCAGAAACTGCAAGGAAGGGGCGGAGGGCCCGATCTGCCGATAACGATAGAATTGAGAAACAGTATGCAGGGGATTTAGACGCGATTATGCTCTGTAAAATATTGGGAGTCCGGATGCATACAAAGAAAGTATGAGGAAGACGGCCGGATTTAACCCGAATTGATCATGTCCTCGGTTCCGAGACAATTAATGTTACTTCATAGCATATTTGAAATCCGGTTTTCCGGTTGCGGCTGCCATTGTCGGTGATTATATCCCTCGTTTTCCACAATCGGGAAAAATGTTCCGGCAGATGAGATTGCTGAACAAACTGCACAAAATCGCAAGTGGAGAATCTGGCAGTTTTACTTTCGTACCAAATGGTATTATATTTTATTTTAGTTTAAATTATTATACTACAATTACCATTACCATGGTTATTATTTTTATTTAGTTTAATTTATTAACAATTACCATGGTTATTATTTTGTTTTTGTTTTTGGGATTGGGGGGGGGGGGACCATTGCATATGGTCCAACATGATGGGCTATCCTTCATGATTCAATCAAGAGACCAATTTTTTTTTCTTTTTCTGGTGACCATTATTATACCAAATGCCAACATGTTGGCCCAGCTCCATGATTCATGTGTGAGACCTTGTGCCCACAGCATCCCTGGTCGGCCTCGATCTCTCGTGTTCAGCCGCCTTGCTGTTCTCGCTCAACACGCCAGTGCCAACCACTAGCCAATTTGTGACTTGATGCTTACCGTCCCCCCTTGACTCCTTGCTGGCACTCTCGAGATTCCCAAGCAGATCCCAAATTGTCGCTTTGTCATCCCTTTTTCTTGCATAATTTGCTCCTTCACCAACTTGGATTTGAAAACTTCAAGTCAAACTAAGAGTATAAGTCTAATTGTAACAAGTCTTGTTTTCCTATAGTCAATCTCACGGTTTTCCTTATGAATAGAAATTTGCATCCAATAACATGGTTTTCTTATGAATCTAATTTGCATCCAATAAGCTTTATTGTTTTGGCGTTCTTACATTCATCTTTATTCCTCTATATTTAATTCCTATATATATTGTTTTCTCAAACAACTAACATGTCAAATCATCCTTTTTGGTTGGCCCATTTTGTTAAAAATTCATAGAATCTAGCTTGGCATGAAATCAGCCTACTCCCCCAACATCCAAGAGTGTCAAGTTCCCCATGCATGCTTATAATGGGCAACATTTACATGCATGGTTATATGGGCAATGTTTACATGCCTAGACATGGTAGGACAACTACATAGAGCATATGTATAGTACACAACAAAATTGAATTGAATTGAATTAAATTGAATTGGATTGATGTTTATCGTCCACGGTGATCAATAGGCCTATGGGATCCAATCAAAAGAGCACATCAAAATGTATTACTGTCACGATTAAAAAAACCCCGTCTCGAAGGGTTTTCGAGGGAAAACCCTAGCACTGTACAAGGATACATCATGATACGTTATGATACATGTCAAGATAGTGTTCTAGGACATAGCTCAGTGTGCATATCCATCACCTCCTAAAGCTATGATCCCAGTTACTAAAGGCATGCTCAACATCACAAGGATCGGATATCTATCACCTCCTGAATATATGATCCTCATAGCACTTAAAAGTCGTGCTCAACGTCACATGGAGTGGCCAGTTAGACGGACTAACTCAGCATGCGTGTCCAGATATGGTCAAATGTCGGACAGTTCTGGAGACTGTGACTCTCATCCTCAAGGACTCCTAATCACCAGCATTGATAAAGCATGCCCTCACGCGCCTCCCAAATCCATCTGCATGTCTCAATTCTGAGGCGATGTTCACTCACGCGAATTGGAGCTAAGTTTGCGTTTTTTCATGGGCAAATGTGTATCCATATAGCTTTGTGGACCTCTTTCAAGCTTGGGATAGTGTGTTATCTTGACCTGTTCCAGGGCACCAGCATCCCAAAGCTTGATGAGGAAGCAAGCATCAAGGTACTGCCTCGAGTTATGGTCATCTTCTTTTGTTTGTACCATATGCACCCGTGCCCCTACACATTCCATCGGGAAAACCACTGAGCTCGTCTTTCCTTCTGAAAGTAGATCATGTGGCTAACAAGTGCAGCCCTCTGACTGAAGAGGCAAGAAACATGTCTCCTGCAGAATAATCTGATATGGGACTACTATGGATTTTATTCCAAGTGTCTGAGCTATGAAGGCTTTATGCACCTGCTCCAAGTCATTCCAGATGGCAAGAGATACCATCGAGCCACAGATTTTGAAACCCTATAGAAAAATGGAGGATCCTAAACATGTGTGATTGATGGGCTTAATCATATAGCTCTGCTTTGTGACTGTTGTTTTGCATTGCATACAGTGCCTTCCAGCCCGCTATCACTCGTAACCGGATCGAAGTGTCATAATATTGGTAGAAGAAAAATCCATTCCTAAATACTTGTAAGTGATTGTCACCTCCATATTTTGCCCCTGATAAGTGAACTAGGGAGACCTTGGCTAATGCGAGGATAAGACGAACAACATCCTAGTCTTGTCCAAATTAATGTGCATACCAGTGGCTCGGTAATAAGAGTATAGGGCATCCAGATGGCGTTGCATATCATCCGAGGTGTAAGCTAAGAGGTCCACGTCATCATTGTCTATGAGTTGCCGAATGATCTGGTACATGAGATGAACTCCACCGCCCCCATATTCAGCAAGCCACGCTTTCAATTAATCAATGCAAAGGCCAAATCGCATTGGAGAGAGTGGGCATTCTTGCAGAATCTAATACTACTGTTAAATGGTTGGGCTGACGGTATCAACCGGTCGGAGCATGTCTCATATAGCCCATATATCGCATTTTGTATATATATAGGGTCCCCCAACTGTCTCATTCTTTCCCACAACTTTTTCCAAGACATAGTGTCAAACGCTTTCGCGATATCAACGAAGCAGCAATACAGGTCATGGCGACGATTCCTACTCTTCAACGAAGGGTCCCCATTGTAAAAATATGATCAATGTTTGAGTGCCGTGGCCCGAATCCTACCTGCGTGAGGGCATGTACCTCTTCCTCCTTCACTCACATCGTCAATTGTTGTTCTAGAATGTCGTTCAGCAGCTTTTCAAAAGCAAAATGACCATAATTGTTCAGTAACTGGCTGGGTAGTGAGAGTCACCTGCCTTGAAGATGGGAACAACCCTGCTAGTGGTCCACTACGGAGTTAGCCTTATTGTAAAGTGTTGCTGAACAGAGTAGTTAGGATGGTGGCACTATAGGTGGCCCTGCCTATTAGAGCAACTCTGCTTGCATGCCATCTAAGTCTGTTGTCTTTCTCTTTAGTACGTTGTAAGTCTTCGACTGCTTCTGACTATGTGATTACTAGTACTGGATCCATATGTGGGGGTATTGCCACTCGAGCCTCTAGAGGATCAGAGAGCTGCTGCAAGTATTGTACCATTGTTCAAAGTGATGTCCCACGTAGGCTGCAGAGGCTTCTTAGTACTCTTCGCCAGAAGGTCCTGGGATGACGGTCTCGAAGATAGAACATTTCTCTTTGATGCTTCACAATGTACATGGCTTCTTTCCATTGAGAAAAGTGCAGCACTATTTGTGATCAGTGGCGCTCCTCGTATCATATTCGGTGCTCACCGTATACTCCATAGAGATCCCCATCCAATGGTCCTCCCATCAAATGGGCCCTCTGTCGAACTCGAGGTTGAGATGGCCAGACCATTGAGCTGAGGAAAAAAGGTGTCATTTGGCCCTTCCTAATTGGGCGCCTACATGAGTGGAAGCATAAACATATGATAAGCACAACATTATATATTAACATAATAATGAAACTACCACGACGGGTAATAAGATCCATTCAATCTTAGAATTCATAGATACAACATCTTACACATACTAACATCACATGGGGGTTTCTACATGGTTTAGACTCATGGGGGAGTTGACTGACGGTAAGGGCTCCAAGATAGTTCAGACTGAGTTATCATAATGACTTGGGCTGGTATATAGACAATGGCTAGGGTTGACCACTCCATCCGCCCCTCCTATGCACACTTTGCAGATAGGTTAGGACAAGCTTTGCGATGATTGTAGCCTTCCGGAGATGCAATCTCATGGTATCACCCAATGAGACTACTCTGAGTTGCATCTCCCTGGTCCAATGAGGCAAGAGATGGACAAGTCCTCTTCCAAAGAAACTATGGTTCCATGGATGACTAGAAGATCATGACATCATACGTCCATAGTCGACTGAATTTTTCCAAATGCCTAGGCAGGACGGCACCTGCTAACTAGGCGAGTCAGGACGGCACCTCAACCTAGGGAGTGTCGAACCCATACACGGCCCACATGAAGTGATTGACTATAAGCCTAGTCCACTATGAAGACCTTACTAGCTTGCTCAGCATAGTCTTGCCCTCCAATTCTCCATAACATCCTGTTATCCGGTGCTCAATCACCCCATCATTTCCATAGCCAGGTGGACTGTATGCACAGGCTGAAAAATAATGGGATTTATAGGGTCTAATCTAGAAGCATCATCTAATAATGGGTCGCTATGTCTCTACCCCTCCTTCCCTCATACACAAGAGGTGCAAACGTGAGATCAACGATCATCACATATCACATAATTGATAACATCAAAATAGTAACATCTAATCTTAATCACAAACATCTAACTTATAGTTAGGGTTCACTGATTACAGTTCATGATCATAACTTAGGTTCTAGGATAGCTCTACTAGAAATACGACATGCTAACTCGTCTAAAATGCTAATTCCCATATGACGAACTAACTATCTACTTGAAATATTTGCTCCTGAAGAACTGCGTCTCTTGGGATCCCCACCTCGTGCGGTTCTTGGGAGTAGGCGCTCCTTTGGCTCATATGCTCACGCTCTTGGGGCTGCTGCAGCACGGTGTGCTATCGAAGACGTTCCTTGAATAGGAACTGTGGTGACGATTCAAGGTTCGAGCAGATGATGGAGCAAAAGTGGTTTAGATCTAGGGTTTGGCCTTATCCATGTTAAGGTTTACCTAATGACCCACTTTGCTCCAATGGGATGCATCCACGTGGCATGACACCTATAGAGTGTGTCCATGTGGATAATAGGCTTTCATACCTAAGGTTGGCAAAGTATTGAAATAACTTGGCCTTGCCCCTTACAAGGTATGGCCTATTACAGTTTATACAAGTCCTATAAGATGACTTATATGGTGACGTGGCCGTAGAATATACATAATCATACCATATATTCTAATGGAACATCACATTGTCTAATTGCATGTGGGCGCAAAGCGAGATCAGTAACCTATCGAAGTCAACATTTAAGTTCATCATCAAATCATTGGTTATGAGGGAAGGTTGTTGCCCCCGAGGTCCTCCGTGGGTGGCTTCTCACAAAGCGCCTCTCGACAGCAGTCATAAGCACATGAATCAAATGGCCAGCCTGTTGCTGTAGCGTGGGAAGCATCCGTGAGCATCTAGGCATAAGCCCTCACATGGTCATAATCCGAGTGCAGCTGAGGAATGCGAGGAGTTGTAACACAATGGATCCAAACAGTCTGCCAAGCAAGCTGCAGAAAAAGTGGTTAATGACCTGAATCCACTTATTCATCTATATTGTCTCTGCCAACACGAAGGTGGATGACCAGATGGATATTCTGCTCAGATACTAGCACGTAATCCACAGCATTAGAACTGCCCCACTGATTCTTTTTCCTATAAATGTAGCGGGCAGAGGATGGCCATTGTGCTAAACCATTGGAGATGACTAAGTCAAGGATCACATCTGAAGCAAATGTCTACCGCAACTGCATGCCATAGCACATGACCTGGTGGGCTATGTCATCCGATGCCTGTGGCGAAGCAGTCTCTGTAGGGCGGAATTGTAATACGTCCTTTGCTAGGGCGTCAAACTTCATTAGTTGTTATATCCTCGTGCATGCATTGAACATGACCCCAGGGAACTCACCTATCATAAGAAAATCCCTATCTTCCACTCTCCATAACAAAAAATGTGCTAACGCACTGTGGGTTGCCCAAATTAAACATATAGAATGAGGTCAAAGGTTATAAGGAAATTACAATTTGGAGCTCAAAATAATCAAGAAGACTGAAGAATCTATAGATAACACAAGAATATGTACATATCCACTAGGGTACAAGAGAACAAGAGAACAAGAGAACTTGAACAATAATGTTTCACAACTGATGTTGAACCGGAAAAGTTATGTCATCCTTGAACA
>JAANSK020275702.1:0-11321 GCA_011763485.2 Isoetes engelmannii
GGTGGATTTGTGTCTATTTCCTTTATCTTCTAATGGTTGTTCTGCAGATAAAGCTTGGAGTTTAAGAGTTCGTATCACGGATGCACTCTAGAAATACTACAATCGTACAACAAAATAAATATATCACCTAAATCATATGAAAACCATAGAACAATTGTCGTATAAATATACGTTTTACATGAGGAACCATTTTTTGTGATATTCGTCAATAAAAATGCCAAAAATGCTACTCATAATTTGAATATATACACAAGACATCAATTAATTGAAAGGTGACCTCATGCCCAATAAAGCCATTTGTCTAAGATCTGTCGCATATTCCCATCCCCCACCACCCAACAAGGTTGCAAACTAGGATGTGTTTAAATAATATAAAGATATCTACTCAACTAAACAAAATTCCAGTGCATCAAATGGATCCGTATTTTTTGTGAAAAAGTTAAGAGTGATTGTGCAAGGTCAAAGGGAAGTAAGGAGGCATTCATGGAATCAATTTGGTTGATCTTATCAAATTTTGTTGTGAAAAGGTTTGTGTATCACCACATCTAACAATGGATCCTTAAATCATTCTTTAGTCGCCAACTTAAACTGATATTCTACAACACAATATAGAAATAGGGTCGTTTCTCTTCTCCTCCCCTCCCCCCCTCCTTTTTGGGTTGTGTGTCTATGTTGCATTCTTGTGTGGATGCGTGGGAAGGCCTACAACCCGGAATGGATGTTGGATACACTGATTCTGGATTATAGATTCAACCCGGTCACCTTATTCTTCTCTCTCTCTCTCTCTCTCTCTCTCTCTCTCTCTCTCATTTTTTTTCCAGCTTCAGTTCAATAACTGTTACTGTTTTAGCTTTAGTTCAACACGTAGTTTTTTCAGTTCAATACATACTGTATTCAAAAACCAACTCTATATTCAAAAGCCAAAAGCCAAAATCAGTTCTACATTCAAAGCTCAAAAGCCACTGTCAGTTTTTCAGTTTTGCATTTAAAAGCCACTATTATTTTTACGGTGAATAATGGTTTCGATTATGGTGAATTATGATTGGGGGCGCCTATGATTTTGAAATATGAAACACGGGTTCCCCTAAGGTTTTGAAATCTGAAATACGGGCCTCTACCAAAATAATTTAATTTTCTAATAAAAATACTTTAACCAAGACAACCAGGGGGCTAATGTAATTATGTTTTCTATTAAATCTATGTGTTTTTTATAAGATAAGATAAGATAAATATTTTAACGTCGCGCCACAAGGCAGCATCCAATTGGACATGCGACGGAACAGTACAGAAAGGGACCGAAGTCCTGAAACTGAACGGGGACCGAAGTCCTGAAGCAACACAAGGGACCAAAGTCCCGGTACAACAGTCATCTAGTTTTTATGCTTATAACAACCCACTTAATTGTTTTCAGAATATGATCTATGTTTTCGAGCATGGTCATTTATACATCCATATTAAATCCCCTTGGAACCCCCTGTTATTGTGCTACATATTGGTATTAGATAGCTTACTTTAGTCATTTCCCACAAAATATATGTACCAGTTATGATGTGTATAATGGAGCTTGTGAAACATTACATCTCTCACATGGTGATAAATAAGGTTTTTTTACAAGTTGGAGGTGGGCTTAATGACGAATGTGGTAGATTCTTGTGTTGATGTAGATGCGTAATGAAGAAGATGAATATGCCTTCCTACAACACGCACACACTTTCCCTCCCTCCCCACCTCCCATAGTAGAGTCCCATGGCAAGTGCTTTTATGTTTCTTGCTTGTTTGTATATATCAAGTCACTAGTGCATAAGTCAACAAATTGTCCAAATCCTACAAAAATGTTTATCCTATTTGTGGCATTAGTCGAATCACACAAGGAAAGTTTCATAACATGTGGAACCTTCTAACTGACGCTGTATTTACAAGTAATTGAAAAAGCAACATACGTGGAACCCTTGAACCATTCTTGCCTCACGTATTATTTTGGAATTAGTCCCAAGGGCAAGTGCTTTGATTTTTCTTCCTTGTTTGTATATTATGTCACTAGTGCATCTAGTCAAGAAATGGTCCAAAGAAATTAAATACTTGCCTCCACAACCAAATCCTATAATAACGTTTATCCTATTTCTGGCACTAGTATAGTCACACAATGAAATTTTCATAACAATTTAACTTATATTATGCATTTACAACTAAGAGAAAAAAAGTAATATACAGAATAGTTCAAAACGTGTTGTAGAAGAAGACGGAAACAAACTGTAGAGAAGCGGGCCAAGTCATAATTGGTAGTGTATAAAATGATGAATGGAAGAGTACAAATTACAAAACCAACGAAGCACTCTTCAGAGCGACTGAGCAAAAACAAAATGACCACTACTATGGCTTATGGGCTCATGGCAATCTTAATTGCCTCAACGTATAATCTAGTCTTGGCTGCAGACGAAGATCCGTTACAGGATTTTTGCGTAGGAAACCAAGTTGTATCAGGTAAGAACATGGTCTACATAAACTGGTCGGATATGGATGATTGCATAATTAAGTAATGTTGATTTGGTTGTTGTTGGCAGGTACAAGCATCAACGGTGTGACATGCAAGGATCCTGCACAAGTTGTAGCTTCTGATTTCCTCTTCACCAAGCTACGAAATGCTGGAACGGCAGGGAGGTTCGGTTCTGTAGTAACAGCGGCAAATGTACAGACTTTTCCAGGTCTTAACACACAAGGGATCTCCATGGTCCGTATTGACTTCAACAAAGGAGGCATAAATCCTCCACACATCCACCCAAGAGCAACCGAGGTTCTGTTTCTCGTACAAGGGAACCTGAGCGTCGGATTTGTGAATACTGCCAACAAGCTCTTCTCTGCAACATTGAACCAGGGAGATGTGTTTGTGTTTCCAAGAGGCTTGATCCATTTTCAGGAAAATGTGGGCGATTGCAATGCAATTGCTATCGCTGCTCTAAGTAGCCAATTGCCAGGAACTCAACAGGTAGCTCCTGCCGTATTTGGAGCCAACCCTCCCATATCCTCTAATGTTTTGCAGCTCGCATTTGCCTTGTCTGCACAGCAGGTCGCGACCCTTCAGGCTAACTTCACCACTTAAACTTCCAGTCCTTTAAAGTATGTACTTATAATAAATCAATAACTATGTTGATAGATCTGTAATCCATATTTCTTCTTTACTTACTGTATAAATATTCACCTTTGTATGCTATTTAGTGCAATTGCTTCTTTCATACTAATTAAGCATGTGCCCATGGCCCTATATGATGCCCATGTGGTTAGGAAAGTATCATACTCTAGGCTTATAAAAATAAATAAATAAATAAAAATCGACTACCTGATACTTAATGAAATTGCTTAGTTTTTCTTTTTCTTTTTTTTGGAAGCAAGATATTTTTATTTTATTAATAAGAAAATTGCTTAGTTGTTTTGACTGCTAAACTCACCTGTTTCTAGAACTTTTCGGTGCAAAACTTTTGCATCGAAAACTCAATAGGATTTTTTAGTGATCGATAAAATGGTTCTGTAAGTTTGAAACCTTGCAGACTCGATAGACATCTAAGTTATTCAGACTGCTAAATTTTAAACTTTAAGGTGCTCATATCTCTTAAATGGTAAAATTAGTTTGTCGAATCTAGGCCTGAAACTTTCTAAACCTTGACTAAAGTTTGCAAATTTTGAAATTTTTAACTTCTTGTACTTGGCTAAACTGTTCACATTATTACCATCATACTTTCAAGTGCTTGGCTAAAATGGTAATAGGATTAAACCATTGAAAAAAATATTTGGCTAATTTTTCTTCTTTCAAAAATAATTCCCCCACGTTACTTTAGCCAGGGTTTTTCTCTAAAAGGCTAAAATTTAGCGATTTTGCTAAACTTAGCCACTAAAGTTTACAATGACAATGTGTCCTTCGATTTGCATATGCTATTGATACTAATGACTGTTGTGGATAATTCTTTAGAAGAAGAAGAAGAAAAAAGAAGAGTTTTAATGTCATGCCACTAGGTAGCATCTAATTAGACATGTAATCACACACCACACTATACTGCTCGGTTGGGCCCTACCCTGCATCTCTGTTGGGCCCTACCCTCAACCACTTTACATTGCGTCTGTGGGTTTTGAAGCCCAACGGTTAAACTTGGACTATGGACAGCCTCAAACTCCAGACCTCACATTGCTGGAACTAGTGTGTTACCACTAGACCAATGGCCCAGGCACAAACTGGCCTTTTAAAAGTAAGCCCCTTTCAAATTTTCAATAGACAGAAAAAACGTTGCCCCGCTATTTCGGCGGACACATTGTTCTGGCCTTTTAAAAATAAGCCCCTTTCAAATTTTCAATAGACGAAAAAAAATGTCCCCCGGTATTTCGTTTTTCGCCTTGATATTAAAATTTGAAACTTTGTGTCGTGGCATGTTGGTTTTTTGTTGCCGAAAAAAGGCAGAAATTTTTTTGGGAACGCCAGAAATAGCGGGCCACCGTTTTTTTTTATCATGAAATTCTTGTTGACAGTGTGCCCAAGCTCGCTGCACCGCTCGCCAAAGCTTTCGGGACAAAATTTTGTGTCGGCAAGAATTACCTATTCCAAAACATAAAAATAACCTTTTATTCACCTGAGTGGTAAACAAAACCAGACTAGTTTATGGAAAAATTACTACACATTCTTTTAAGGGTAGTGGTTTAGACGGATAAGATGGAATGTTTTAGAAAGGAGGAGAGGCCAGATTGAGGCTGAAGAGCCGAATTCTTTAGAGCAGCAGCCCGGTCTCTGATACCACTTCGTTTTTCCATCACAATTCTGGCGCATCGTTCCACCTCTTCTGCACCCACAAACCCCTCTGCTGTAGCCTCTACTTCGATTCCAATCTTAAGCTCATCCACCACATACCTGCATACAAATGGCTGATCGGCCGCAAACGGCCAGCACACCAGCGGAATTCCAGCCATGCTTATGCACTCCACTATAGAATTCCAACCACAATGCGTCAAAAATCCTCCAATTGCCGGATGCCTTAGAATAAGCTGTTGGGGAGCCCAGCCTGGAACAATAAGGCCTTGATTTTCCATTCTGCCCTGGAATCCTTCTGGAAGCGCGGCTACAGAGGATTCTGCAGTAACCCATATAAAAGGGTGTTTGCTTGCTTCTAATCCCTCTGCAATTGCAACAATTTGTGCATCCTCTAGTGTTTCCCAGCTTCCAAAGCACAAGAACAGAACTGACCGCTGTGCTTTTTTTCCCAGCCAATCTAAACACTGAATATCTTCCTTTTTGCTGCCCTTAAACACAGAAGCTCCTGAGAGTTTTTCTGGTGATGTCTCAGGATCAAAAAACAGGGGATGAACTAAAGGCCCTACAGCAAAAACAGGTACACCTTTTGCTTCTGGCATATGCCCTAAAACTTCTAAAACCTTTCCATCTAGCTCTTTGAAAGTGTTCAGCAAAATCCCATCTGAGTTTAACATTTGCAAGCTATTAAAAAATGGGTGGTCCTTCTCCTTCACATAGTCCGGCACTTGGGCCCAAGGAATGAGAGGCAAATCCGTTTCAATCTCTAAGCCTGTGTGGCATGCTGGATCAACACCTTCCAAGATCAAGCTTGTGGCTTTAAGCAATGCAGCTAGGTAGAATGGAGCAACAGGACAGAAAACAAAGCGTTTGAGATTCAACTTCTTGGCCGGAGATGTAGACCAGGCAACAACCATGTCAGAAATTATGGCAAGCGGAGGAGTTTGCATAGCATGTATCAGATCCTCCAAAGCCGTCTCCTCTTCTGTAAAATCTGTCTTGCCTTTTATAAAGCTTCCAAGGCTAAAATTCCTTACCCCCTTCACTGGCATTCTTGCCCCATCCTCCCAGCCTTCAATTTCGGATGACCCCTTTAATAGAACAAAGGCTATGTCCAGCCCTTCGCCTGCATCTGCCTTTTCAAAAACAACTGATGAATATGTTGAGGCGCTAGAAAACACTATTGTGATTGACATCCCTAACCTTGCCATGGCTTTTGCCAGATTCACCATGGAAGTTACATGACCTCTCCCGCTTACTATACAACATAATATATGACCAGATTTTCTAATGCTCCTGCAATCTATTGTCATATCTTAATCTGCAATATTTTGAAGAATAGAAAAATGGAATACTGCTATATCCCGAAGAATGGATATATAGAAAAACAGAATAGATAGATATATTTTTAACGTCCACGAGAACCAATGCTTAAATGATGCAAATGTATTTTGCAATGCTTAAACGAAGCAAATGTATTTGTAAACAATCATTGCTTAGATGAAGCAACTGTGGTTTTTGCTTCTTCACTTAGCAACCTCACTTATAGAAAAACATTGTAGAACATTGTAGGTCAAAAAAGTTAGGTAACTTTCCTCACAAGCAAATTGCAACTGCTATGTGACAAACTACGATATTGGCTTCGAAGTTTCTGTCATACATTCACACACGCGTGGTGAAATTGTATAGAGTTTTATGCTTCTACGTTATTGAATATAAATCACGTTTGGAGGGTTGTTGAATACATACACGCGTGTGGGTGGAAATGTATAGAGTTTAGATTGTTTAAAACATTGTTCAAAGATAGCCAAAGGCGAAGGCGTCCCATTTTCCTAAAATGCATCTTTCTGAAGTATCAATTGCAAAAGACTAAAAGATATTCCGCATCAAATATCTTTTATTTAGCTGAAGATCAATACTTCGTGGACATTAAAATTTCATCGTAATAAACGCCAGACTCAAATCATAGCATTATTCTACACGAATTACAAGGCGTAATTTATACTTCAGGTTGTGCCGCTTCATCGCCGCTTCCCCTGTTTTTCTGTTGCACGACAAGGAAACTGGGGAGCGCATTCAACTCCGAAAGAGAAAGTGGCGGGCTTGATTCCGCTCTGCAGGTAATCCAACAGGTAATCCAAAGCAAATTTGAGGTCCGCTCCCCAGTTTCCTTGTTGTGGCGGCCTGGAGCTAGGTCACGATTCTAGGACCCGCTCCCGGCTCCAGCGGTCGTGGGACCCCCTGGAATCTGCTCCCCAGATTCCATGCCACCATACCACTTCCCACTGTTTTTCTGTCCTCTTCTCCCGTCACTGAATCTTTGTTGAATCTCTAAATCTTTGTTGGATGGCTTTCAGGATTTGGATGGCCATTCTATTGGGCTTCCGGAACTTTGAATTGAACAACTTGCTTCTGCCTTTACCAATCCACTCTTTACCTTCAGTGCCCACATCTCAATCGATCAATTTACTCAGAGCTGCGACATGCAAATATTGTAAAGATCTGCGACATGCCCAGAATGTTATGGCCCTTCCTAGACCTGAAGCGCCTCATAAATCTGTCATTTTTTTGTTGCTCGATGCTTCCTCTATCTCTATTTGCTTGTCAACCGCAAAGCTCTTTCCGGTAAAATTAGAAGCAATTATTTCTTCGATGCCAGATGGCTTTCTCATTGGCAAATAGTTCATAAAGCAAAACTTTTGGTTTTACATTTTCTTGCCTCTATAAGGATCTGTCAGAGTGGCTGAATCAACCCGACGCATCAACAGATGGAGAGACTGAAGCATCTCTGCCTAAATAGATGGTCTCGAAGGAAAATTCAAAGCTTCTAGAGCTTCTAGTTTCAAGCAAAGATCTAATCACAAGATTGATCATTTTGCTTCAGAAATCTCGGCTCAAAACTTGGCTCATTGGATCACACTGGAAATTTGAGCCTAGCGATTATTACGTCCGGTAATAGTCGTGTGGGGTGCTTCTACGCCCCTAAAAAAATCTCGGCGGCACTGCCAGACTCGGCGGCGCACGAGCGGCTGGCGGAACTGCTTCAATTATTTTACAGGGCGTAGAAGACCCCCACACGACTATTACCTAGTACATAATCATCTAATTTTCATCCTTGAATTGCATAATGAAATCGCTAGCCATAATCATTTGAAACATGTAAGGAAGAAGTTAAATCTATCTCAACACATCCAAATTGAAACATTGATTAGAAAAGGAAGATTTACCATTTTTAATTCATGCCTAGCTATTTTAATGACCCTATAAAACACTGGCAAGTAATCATCGTCTTATTTAAATCTATTTCACATTTCTCTTCTTTGCCCCTTTTTTGTTTTCTTCATTGCAATAAGACAAGGATAATAGAACTGCAACAGACCTGGCTACATAGTCTAGTATTTATATGCATATACATATACGTAGACGTACGTGTAAAGACACGTGTTACAACGTGCAATTGAGATAAATTTATGTACGCAAGTGCTAGCAGTATGCAAGGGTTTTGGAGAATAGCCTTTTGGAGGAAGCCTTGAGTTGTTGAGGAGGCTGTATTGCACCAGGTTGGTCGGAATAGCTGGGGAGAGCCTAGTATTACATCATCACCTTCTTAAGGTGGATTTTTCACCAATCTATTTGATATTTCATAGGTTGCAGATCGATGGGTCAATGAGAAGTTAATTAAACGGTCTTCATTTGGCTTAAGAAGGGCCATTTTGCTCCTAAAAGGGCCGAGTTTGCATGCACAAGGCCCCCTACAGTGGAATCAATGTTATGTCGGGTCTTCGGCAGGAATTCAAGAGCTTCCAGGATGGCTCAAACTATTTGGATGAAAGGAAAAAAGGCTTGGATTCAAGCAGAAATGGGCCAAAATGGCTTGAGAAGAGTCAATTTGCATTGGACTTCTTCGAAAGACAAAGATTTGATGTATAGGAAGCTATGGTTTCATTTGTCGTTATATGTTCCAATTTTCTTAACTTGTTCTTCTCGTCATGAATTTTGGTCCTTGTCCTTAGCAACAATCAAGTCACTTAAAAATGCCCATATGAAAAGGTCTAAGAATAGTGACATGGGTAAGTACGGCTAGTTCTTTGATTATGTTTGCCAAAATGTGTGCACAACCATGTAGTAACGCCACAGAACATGCATTGCTTGACTAATTGAGTCATTTAGAAAAATGTGTAAATTAGGCCTAATAAATCAAGGATATTTGGTACTTTTGATAGCTGGAAAGCAGTTACGATCATGAGACCCTATGGATTTTTAAGCTAAAAGCGCGTAATTTCGAGCATTAAATGCACCAATAAATTCATTAGCAAGGAAAGTGGGTCTTAATATCAAATATTAAAACTCTGCCTAAGTGGTTTAATTGTAGTATTGGACATGGAGATAGAACTTTGGGTTTGAGGACTTTCAGTATCTTATTGTTTGGTCTAGTGATAACACATTAGTCCTAATTCAATTATATCTGAAGTTCGGGATAGCCTAGAGTTGCATTATGTATTATTCCATCCCATGGCACTGTGTGGTCTCCGTGAACGTTAAAATAATATCTATCTTGTTATCTTTCTTCTATGCTTCTTTTGGTTGTTTATCGCTAATTCCTGGCCATCAATGGCCAGGATATCCTAAAAAATATTTGGAGGATGCAAGGCCGTCCACCCAAATCAAGATGGGGTCAAACCCCATAATCCACGTAACTTATGATTTCTGCCAAAGGTTGTGAAGTCAACTATACAGTCAATCCTCAGTCAACGACATAAGTACTTGCAGTATTATTCTATAAGTAAATAGGAGCTGGGGGATTCAAACCCCCCTCCGCACAGCGGAATCCATATAACTCCACCACGGCCTAAAGCCGGGGGGCTAATCCCATGCACAAATGCACATACGATATTCACAACAGTTTCCATTCATTTTAATCTCCAAAACATTTCAGATAGATCACCCATGAACACAACAAACCACATTTAACATCGAACAAGCAAGCCAAATAAACTAAAAGAACTTATCAAATCCTCCATAATCAGTTTCTTACTGTGCAAACCAAGATCTCAATTCAGTTAGCCATCCATTTCACAACTTCAAATTCATCATTAAGAACATGACCTCTGCTGAGCCTATTTGCATTTTGGCTTTGCTTCCTTCATTGAGCAACTGGAGTCTTTTAATCTGGCAGATGTGGTTCCATGTTAGCACATATCATTTCTATGAGATGCCTTGACCTAACTACATACTAAACTTGATAACACATTTCCTCACAGTTTGTTGCAAATCGGCAGCCTGCTGCTTCATCTCATGCTCTGTCAATTGGCAAAACAGCACAAAGATTAATGAGGAGCCTAAATTTGCACAGCATTTCCGAATGAGAAGAATGGCAAAGCAAAAAACTTGGACTGGTGGGTTCTGCGATTCTTCAGAGACAATGTGCTGTGTGAAATCTGCAAGAGAGGATCGACCTGTTCTTTATGAAAAAAACATTACTCACCTTGCCTTGTTCACATTGCCAAATGCAGAGCACTAAAGCAAATTCCACAACTGATACTTTAAAACCGGAAGGCTGAATGTGGTTTTCATAAAACAAAGGAAATAAGACATCAAGGGATTTCATAACAAAATTCGTTGCTGCAGCTTCGAAACCTGAAGGCTGAATAGGTATTCAAAAAACCAAAGGGAATAACACACAAACCATTGCTGCGGAAGCCATAAGCTTCAAAACCAGAAAGCATAAGCTTCAAAACACATAGCAGCAACTCAAAGCACGCACCTGAATAGGCGGATTTCATCCCAATCCATGCCTATAACTTCTCCACAGCAGAAACGTGGAACCAAATCTCTGACAGATGTCCGCCTTCCGCCCTTCACGCTGCCAACGAACCCTAAAGAAATTTCCAAAAACCACTTCTTAACCATTACAACACCTGAACCTCCAAATCCACGTCATCAGCATTATACATATTTTCATACGAATACCTATCTCCAACCTTACACTAACTTAGGGTACCCGATACGCTTTTAACATTTTTGGGGTCTTATTGCTTCTAAACAGATTTCTTGTCCTTCTAGCATGAATTCCACTTTTTTTGAGGATTTTTCTTGTCCTTCTAGCATCTTATCAAGTTTGTAGATAACCTGATTATTAAAAAAAGAACCAGCATACACAAATTTATTAAACTTGGCTAAATAGATGTTTCTTTATGGCTTTTTCCGTTTCTTAATCTATCCATTTCACTCTCAATGATTCAAGATTTTTATACAACATCTTGCTATTGACAATTGTATTTAGAAAATGCTTCAAGAAACAAAAGATCACCATGTGGTTTCGCTACACTTTAAATCTAGCTTGCATTTTTCTTCTGTGCTTCTTTATAAACAATTTATTGCTTCTATAAACATTTCTTATCCTTCTAGCACAATGCCCAATTCGTTTGAGATTTCTTTCTTCTCCTTCTAACACTTTATCAAGTTTGAGGATAACCTGGTCATTTGAATAAAACCTGGATAAATGAATGTTCAAGGCTTGCCTTCCCCCTTCCCC